>JARWLC010000006.1:102722796-102800296 GCA_033318265.1 Phyllotis vaccarum
TACTCATTTGGGGGATGACGGAAGAGCTGGTACCATAAATGGTTTATTGATGGAGCTGAACCTACCAGGTGTGAGTCCAACTCCCCAACCCTTACCCAGTGGGACCTCTTGTCCCTTCTTTGCTCTGGATGAAGCCTGTCATCATCACCTGGGGTGGGGTGGGGTGTAACACAGAGCTGTAGCACAACAGTCATCAAGTTCCAGAGAAGTCTGAAGCTGGGGTGATATAGTTGTTCCAAGTGGTGATGATGGTTTGAACCTTTCTTCTGCTTCATGTATCAGCCATTGGTTACCGCCTCCTCAGAAAGAAATATGGTCTCTAGGCAAATGGCAGCCCAGGACTCTGCAGGCTGCCCTGTATCATAGGAGGCAAGTTCTTTACTCTGTATCAGGGCATCCAGACTCTACCACAGGGGATCTGCAGAGCAAAAAAGACACACATGGTTCTACAACACTGGTGCCTTCTTAGAGATGAGGAAATGAAAAGTAATCACCAGTGAGTGCTTTGGGGGGTTATTGTAGGTAACCCCACTGAGGACCGACTGCCAGGTGCTATCCTTGGATATAAAATGCCTCTTACACTGGTTTGTCTGCAATTTCCCTGCATTTGTGGTTTGTCCCACTGTGGGATACCTTGTTTTGGGCACCAATCTTGGTGGCTAACTCTCTGGGTTTGTCTAGTACCATCCTGATCTTAATGCGCACGTACACACACACACACACACAGACTCTGGCTTTTACTAAGTAAAGCCCTGATCTGTATTGCTGGCAATTGCTGTGGGCTAGATTCTCCCACCATGGCCACCATGTCACTGAACATAGAGTAGGGGGAGATGCTGATGGTCAGCTCTTGAGAGGTGACCAGCACCAGGCTGAAACTAGTAGTCCTGAGCATCAGTGAGATGAAGGTTTTGGCCAGAAGTCCATTCTAAAGCTGCACAGACTAGGGGGAAAGGGAGGAGCCTTCAAAGGAAGCAGTTGGGACACAGAGCAGGAGAGGAAATGGGGAGAAAGGTCAAGGGACTGAGACATTCAACAGTAGTAGCTGGGAACCCAGAGCCTCAGTTTACTCAGCTGCAAAGTCGCAGCTGCCATGAAGGATTAGATGAGTCAGGCATATTATTTGGTACCTAGTAGGTGCTAAAATGGTCAAGTTACCCTCAGAGATAATTCCATAGTAGTATTTGTGTAGGGATAGAGTGGTAGGTTGGGTTACAAAGACACATACACATATATGCTTATATATGTAAACACTGGGGATATACACATACCTGGAACACTCATATATTCACACCCACATAGACTCATTTCCACAAGACAAAGCCACATGGCCAGAGGGAGTCATTTTACTCTCCTTGAATGTAGACTAGAGCCATTAGAGAATGATGTCATTTCTGTTTGGCTGTTCAAGGACATCTGAGAGATGAGAAACTTAGGAGAGAAACATCCTGCCCCAGCCTTTGAGGCTACAAACAACCACAGCAAGACCGGATAAAGTGTTCACGTGAGGGTGGATTTTCCTTCCAGACTCACTAACTAAAAGGATTTTAGGTCAGTGTTTATCCTTCAGGAAATAACCGAGAAGCAGGAATAGTTCTGTGTTCTGTTAAGGTGTGCAGCCACTTCAAAAGCAAGCGAGTCTTTGAGGAGATGACTGGATTGGGCAAAGGCATCCCGAGTATGTCCTTTCTTCTGGAGGTGTCCCTGGGTAGACAGAAAGGGTGACTGGGTGGCTTCTTTCTCATGGGACAATTCAACATGAAATTAAATGACATGGCATAAACTTAGCTGTGTATCTGGGCTCACTGTCAGTCAGGCTAGACCACACCCCACTGCTAGAAATCACCATGAAGAGGGCAGTGAGAGGGCTGGGGCTATAGTTGAGTCAGGGAAGCACTTGCCTCACCAGCAGAAGATGTGAGCTTTATCCACAGAACCCACATTTTAAAACCGAGGAACAGTGGTAGCTGTTCCTTGTAACTCCAGTGCCAGGAAGGGGAGGCACGTGCATACCTGGGGCCCAGCAGCCTGTCAGCAGGACCCACTTGATAAAGCCAAGCCAGCAAGAGATGTTTTCTCCAAAATCAAGGTAGATGATACTTGAGGGATGACATGAGAGGTTAACCTCTGTCCTCTGCACAGGAATACATGCATGTGCATACTTATACCTACATTCACATAAACGTGGACGTACATACAGACAGACACACAAATACATGCACACTCATACACACGAAGAAAGTCACGGCAATAACCTTAATACTTTCATATCTACTTACAGTAACCTTGACTGTGCTGTGGGGGCTATAGAGAGGAAGGATCAAGTCTTGTTTCCGGTGTGGGAACTAACTGGAGCAGGAACTCTGCGTGGGAGAAACTGGATGAGACCTGTAGAAGGGGAACAGTTCATCCACAGAAGGTGGGGAGTCTGAGGAGGAGCTGGAAGAGCCGACGGGACAGAGTTCTGTTTCATTTCTGCTGCTCTGCTAAAGCTGTTTAGAAGCCGTTCAGTTGAACTTTAGTGAGAACAATTGAGGGCCTGATTTTGTTAGTAACTACGATAATAAATGTGTTAGTGTGGACCTCTTTGCTGTCATGCAGAAGCTACCATGGCTTGGGAATCTTAAAGTTAGAGAAATTATGTCGAAGACAGCACAAAGGCTCTACTTCGGTTAAATATCTTGTTTAAGGTAAAAATGCAGATGTTGCGTTTCCAGAGAAGGCACTGGCAAAGGCCTGATGCATGTTGATCCGTGGTTCATAATTTTACATTAATACCAGCTTGAACTTCGTGCAGGGAATCTTTCCATTGAGCATTTGTACCTGGAAAGGTGTAAACGCATGTCAAATTCATGTTTTGTTTTTTTCTTTGTGTGTGTTTGTTAGGTGGAGTATGCAAGTTAAGCTCCAATGATGACTTTGAAAATAAAGTTGGCGTTAAAATGAAAACTCAGTTGTAATTTAAAAACTATTTAGAAAAAGCACATTTTCTCTCTGTACTATTTGGGTTACCATCACTGTTCTTTTAGGAGTTTTAATTTAAAAATATTTACATGCATGGGTGTTGTGTCTGCAAGTATGGCTCTGTAACAGGTGTGTACCTGGTGCCCACAGAGGTCAGATGAACATATTGAATCCCCTGGAGCAGGACTTGGAACTAATCATGAGCTGCTTTGAGAGTCTGAGGAACTGAACATTGTTCCATCTCAAGAGCAGGATCTGCTGAGTCATCATGTCAGCCTCTGCCCCAGTCCCGGCTCCTGCCCCATAGCCCTTCCCTAGTCCCAGCCCCAGCCCCAGTCCCAGACCCTGCTTTGATTGCTCTAAGGGTCAAGCTTTGAAGACAAAATAGAACACATCCAGTATCCAAAAGCCTCAAACCTCCCACATACACCTCTACACACACAGTTTTTAAAAATAAGGGTAAGTGGATTCAAATTAGATGGAAGGAAAAAACAGTAGACTCAGGCTTCTGACAGCTTTACTTTCCAGACTCAGTGTGATGAATGTCACAAGCGTGAGTATTTGGGAATCCTGTATTGCGGCAGCAAACGCCTGCTTTACGGAAGAATGAATGTGTGTGCCAGCCTTGGATTTCTTCCCCTTACACTAGAACCAGATTAGATTAGATGAAACATTTAGTTCATTCGAACATTTTCTGAGTGTCTACCCGTGTTAACTGAGCAAACCTCTGGTGATGGACCTGCCTGGACATAAGGACATGCAGAGTGTGTGATAGGGTAGCCCCAAGGCAATATGCAGAAGCTACCTCTGTCAGACACACTGAGGAAAGAACTCTGGGAACAGAACACGTAGCAATCCTCCTACACAGTCTTTCAGGACAGATGGCATCTCTTGAGGCATGGGAAATAAAGACGAAACGCCAGACAAAGAGTAGCAAAGGCAAAGGGGATTGAAAGTACACACTATTCCAGGAATAATGGTGATTGAGGCACAGCCACGAAGCTTCAGAAGCCAATACAGGCAGCCTTAATGTGTGTTCCGGTCCTAAAGGTAGGATGTGGGTAAGACCACCCACTCTTCCCAGTGAGTCAGGACCTTGGAAGCTCTTGAAATGTTAGAAACCACTGCTTTTTGTTTGAAAGCAATGAGTGGGTAGAAAACATTACTTGCAAACCTGAAAGGGCCTCTGTCCGTGCTCCTTATAAAGTAGGATTCCACTGTGAGCCTGTTAGCTTCATTCATGACCAGACACCATCCTACTGTACCAGGTTCACCTTTTACCACACACTCTCTCCATGTCCCAAATGCAGCTGCTGTAATAGACCTGGGGTCTTGTAGGAACAGATTCCCATAATCTCAGGCTGAGGTCCTAGTCATAAGTCGATGTGGTGAATGCCTTTTTCTCCACCCGTTAGAAGAAGTCCCAGCAATAGATCTTATTCATTCAGGACACTAATTTGCAATGTTGTCTTAGAACTCTATGAACAGTATGTGGTATGTGTAGAGGGATGTATTAAAAAAAATAATACCTGGATATATCATACTAGCTCATCACAATGACATCATCAGAGGGCAGCATTATGTTAATCATAGTGTTAGTTATGTAGGAAGATGTTGCTAGTCCACTGGAGGTCTAGAGGTAACTCCAATGTGTGTGTGTGTGTGTGTGTGTGTGTGTGTGTGTGTGTGTGTGTGTGTGTGTGTGTGTGTGTGTGTACCGTAAAAATGGAAGATAAATTCTGAAGATGTAGGGGCCTGCAACATTGGTGAAGTGTTTAGGGGCATGCTAAAACATCTTTTCAAATTAAAGGACAATTTGTTACATTGTTCTCAGAACTCTGAAAGGATTATCACCCTTAGTGGGCCTCCTCTCTTCGTGGGATGAGAATATTTCACACTGACGAATGCCTTCTTTATTAAGTGCTGGACGTTGCAAGATTTGAATCGGGCCAAGTCAGAGAATGCCTCTGCGTAAGTCCAGTTAGAAATACAAACATCCCAGACACTTAGTCCATTTGGCTCACCAGACACTATGTTATTAAAGGTATCTAGGTGGGAAAGACATTATTGGAAGATTAAAGCAAACCCAATAGGAGAATTTCCATGTGAGATTCAGCTCTGAAGCATGACCATGGTTCTGCAAAAAGTACTCTACAGAATTTGGAAACTATCTCTTGGTGTGCTACTTGCCTCTTGGTGTGCTACTAGCCTAAGATAACAATAGAGCTTTTGCCCATGAAACATTAGATGATCTTGTATTTAGAGCTATCTATCATGGGCAAGGTCCTTTCAGATTCATTAACACAAAGTTTGGGTAGATTCAAGAGAAATTCATTGTAGGATGGAGCAGGCCCCTCCAGGACTGCAAATAAGTTTGGATAAAGTGTATAAATAGGCTACACTAGGAAATAGCCAGAGTCCCAAATGGTAGTGAGTGCAAGACTCATAAAATAGTAAGTGGAGGTAGGAGTGGCCCTTTTGGAACTTTGCGGGTATTCATATATCCTATTTCAGGAGTTCAGGGGGTACTTCCAGGGGTTCTGACTAATAAGGGATCCTCTCCATTAAGGAACCAGCAAGAATCGCTTTAAATTTCCTGCTATGGCAGTCAACCGACTATCAGTGTCTTGTTCTAAGACGTCAAACCACCACAGCAGCAAAGGCCACTGAAGCCTTGTGCTGTGATCACCAGGGAGCCGCAGAGGTGACATTATAAAAATGCAGAGGGAATGCATGCAAGCATGTGATGATCTTGTGGCATGTGGCCCGTCATTTTTATTCTCCCAAATGAGGAAATGAAGGTAAATTTACATAGCAGCACCAACGGCCCGAGAAGAACATGGTGACCATGCCTACTGCTGTCTAGATGTTGATGGGGAAAATGATAGTCTTTTTAGAAAGTACTGGTAATGAACATAGAGACAATGTGAAAATCATAACCACTCAGAGACGACATATGCCAGAGGACCTGCGGGAGTGTCCCCTTTCCCTGGAGCACAGGAATCAGTAAAAAAAAAAAAAAAAAAAAAAAAAAGCTTCAATTGCCACCACAGGGACACCTGGACAGCAAAAGAAATAAGTGGTACCAGACTATAGCCCGAGGCATGCACTAAATGCTCATTCATCCATGCATCTATGAACAAATGATTGAAATATCCTGTATAAAGAATTCCAGATCAGAGCGCAGTCCACCTGGAGTTCTCCAAAGAACACAGTGTGGGAACTAGAGAAAGAACAACAGCAGGCAATATGATACACTATTTGAGTGGAGTGACCAAGGCCAAGGGTAACACACATCAATCACGTGGTTATAACGCACCCTTAATATGAAGAGATCAAAAATGGCACTTTACTGCTGATGATTTTTTCCCCAATTTTTCCAAATTTGCCCCTAAATATGACCTCACTATTATCATGAGAAAAATATCAGACAAATTCAAATTTATGATTGCTCAAGGAAGTCCCAATTAGCAATATTTAAAACTGTCAAGGTCATTAAAATTGGAGACATTCTCAGAGACAAGGGGTGTAGTATGAGGTTTCTGGCCTGGACTTTTGGGCCTAGCCTCAAGGTTTAGGCCCGCAGACCCTCAGATGCGCAGAGACACACAGATGTTTACAACAGTTTTCAGCTGATCGGTCTAAGGCCCAGGCATACAACTTGCTAGCTCTCTACCCTTCATCTAACCCATGATTCTTCCTGTTCAGCCATGTGGCTCAGTACCTTTCTTTAGAGCAGCATAGTTGTCCTCTGCTTCTTCCGGCTTCTCTCTGGCATTCTACTCTGTGCTTCCTGTTCTCAGAGTTTTCTTAGTCTGGTAGCCCTGCCCACACTTTCTGCCTGCCTTTGGCCAATCAGCACTTTTTATTAAACCAGTGGGTGGGATAATTATATACAATGTAACAGCATAATCTCCCACAAAGGGGAGACAAAGAAGACCTGAGCTCATGATACAGGATCTAGAGTAAAGGATGGGGGGCAGCTAATAAAATTAAGGAGAACATAGTATGCTTTGCTCAGTTTTCTGTAAATCTGGAGCATTTCTAGAAGCAAAAGAATTTATAAAATGAATGACAAGAAAAACCACCTGAACTTGTGCCCTTATTTCACACGACATACTAAAGTTCATTCAAAACAGAACTAAATATAAAGCTAAAAGTGCAGAACTCTTAAAGGAAACAAGAGAAGGCAAAACTTTGTGATTTATAAATCAGGCAAAGATTTCCTCGAACACAAAAATCACTAATCATAAAGTAAGAGCTGGTGAACTGGGCTCTGGGATTGTAAAATTCTGCTTTTTGGAGACACTGTTAAGAAAATGAAAGCAGGGGACAGAGTTAGTGGAAATGTCCTCGGTATGTTTGGCTAACCAAGTCTTAAGGTAAGTTAGGAACTCTGGCAGCTTCCAGTGACTTCTTTCTCAACTTGACAGTCGATGGAGAAGAAGGAACCTCAACTGAAGAATTCCATTGATGAGAGTGGCCTATGGCCGTGTCTGTGAGACATTATTTTGATAACTGGGGTGAGATGGCTCAGCCCACTGTGGGCAGTACCATCCCTAAGCTGGTGGGCCCAGGCTACATAAAAAATTGGTTGAGAAAAATGGTGAGTAAGCCAGTACCCAACATTCCTCCTTGGTTTCTCCTTGACTGCCTGCCTAGACTTCCCTCAATAATGGACTGCTACCTGGCTGTGTAAGATGAAATAAACCACTTTCTCCCCCAGCTGCTTTTGGCCCTGGTGTTTATCACAGCCATTATGGGAAGCAAAGTAGAACTCAATTCAATGATAAGAAAACAAACACTATAATTCAGCAGGTTTGGGGGGACATGTTTATCTTTTTAATGAATGGTTCTAGGTTGGTTCCCTACCCTTAAGGTCCAGGAAAGGAACAGGGAACTTTGCCTTTTACCCTACACAAATATCAGTTCCAAGTGATGCTCTAGTTTCATCCTATTATTGTGGAGACAACAACAATAACCAAAACCACTCTGAACAGGAGTAACTTAGGGGAGGACAGGGGTTTATTTCAGTCTTTAGGTCACAATCCATGTTTAGGAAAATCAGGGCAGGAGCCCAAGCAGGAACTTGAAGCAGAAATTATGGAGAGGCATGCTGGTTTCTGGCTTCCTCACAGGCTCATAGTTAGCTAGCATTTTTATACCCAAGACACAGCAGATGGTGGTGCCCACAGTGGGCTGGGCCTTCCTACAGGATTGACAGGAAGATGTTCCCCCTACAGATCCATTTGTTCTAGGAAATTCCCCAATTGAGGTTTTCCTCCTCAAAAGGCTCTAGGCTACGACAGGATGACAGTTTCACTAGGACAGTGGTTAGATTAAAGGTGTGAAGAGTAAAATAATAAAGCTTTTAGAAGAACACACAGGATATAAACTACACAGGTAAATACTGCACATATATGCATGTATCTGTATATATGTATATGTAAGGCCTTAAGCAATATTAGATAATCTAGGATTAAGTTCCATGTTTTTAAAAAAAGACTAAACAAACAAGCCACAATTTGAGAGAAAAATATTCTCAATGCAAATTGCCCAGAATGTATACAGAACTCTTATTGAATTAATATTTCACAGAAGGCGTATGAACAGCTAATGAGCATGTGCAATGGTGTCCAGCATGTAGTCATCAGATAAGTTCACATGAAACCATAATGTGATCATATTTCCCATCATTACAATTTCTGGTGGAAGTCTGAAGTGAGATCACACCACTGAAAACCTATATGGCAATGTCTTATAACATACCATTGCCATGTGGCTCATTTTAGATTTGTATCTAAGATAAATGAAACCATACATCCATACAAAGGCTATATGCACATGTTCATGGCAGTTTTGTTCATAATATTCAATGTCCATCTCAAGGTGAGTGGTGTATCTTGTGGTATATATATATATATATATATATATATATACACATATATATATATATCTTATGGTGTGTCTATATACACTATGGCATATCTATATAACTTATAATATATATGCATGTATGTATCACAATATATATGTGTATGTGTGTGTGTGTGCCTTGTGGTATATCTATACAGATACAAAACAATGTACTGGTCTACACAGCAACACAATAATGAGAACCTGAAAGATGTATTATAAGCAATTCTAGAAAAGATAGACCTATGGGGACAGAAGATGAATTGTGGCTTCCTGCAATGGGGGAATTGAGAACGCTGACTTGAATGGAGCATGAGAGCTATTTGGGGGTGATGGGAATGCCTTGTAAGACTGTGTGGCGACTTAAATTGCCCAAATGTCATGAAACCCAAAAATCACTCAGCGTGGGTATATGCATTGTAAATGAATTGTAGCACAAAACACCAAAAATTATTGAAAACGCGATAGAAGCCATGCATCCTCTTACCATGATGTCTGCTTCCTGATAGCCCGAATCGCTAGTGATTATTTCCTGCTTGACTTCTCTGCTGTTCTAGTGAACGAGATATCTGATCTCTAGTTTGTTATCATCCTGTTGGATGATTGGTTTCTATAGGAAAAGACTGAGCCTTAGAGGTACAGCCCCTGAAAGTCAATTTCCAATGAAGTTATGGCTGATGAGGAATTTGTTTCTGTTTGTGGTGAGTGTTGGAAAGAATGCAGGAGTATGGGACAGGGAAGTGGACAATGACATGCTTGTTACAGTCATGATCTGACGGCAGCGGGGGGTTGGAGGGTGGGGTGTTACCTGCATAAGACCAGCACCATAATCCCAGGAACAGGAGAGGGCACATGAGGCTTCACCATGATGGTGAGGGCGTCATGTTCTTCCGTGGTAGCCACTAGTGAGTTTTCATGTTCCAGCAAGTAGTACGTCACCACTGTTCAAGTACACTCAATTGCTCTTCTATTGCTGTGAAGAGACACCATGACCATGGCAACTTATGAAAGAAAACATATAGTTGGGGGCTTGCTTACAGTTTCAGAGAGAGAGTCTGTCCATCATGTCTGGAAACATAGCAAGAGGTTGGCAGATAAGGCTCTGAAGCAACAGCTGAGGGCTCATATCTGCTCTACCAGCAGGAGAGGAGAAGAGAGAGACCAGCCTGGGAAAGGCGTTTTAAAGCTCAAATCCCACCCCCAGCGACACACCTCCTCCAACAAGGTCTTGCCTCCTAATCTTTTCAAATAGTTCCACCAACTGGGGAACAAGCACTGAAACACATGAGCCTATCGAGGTCATTTTCATTTAAACTACCATATTCAGTGAGTCATAAAACTGGGAAAATTTAAAACTAAGAGGGGTCCTTCTCGAATGGCTGGGGGGGGGATTAAGAGAGGGTCATGGAAGGTGAAAAATGACCAATTCTGTGTGTATATGAAATTGCCAACAGATAAATCTTTTAGATCCCTCTCATTTAGCTATCAATGTTCTGGTTTTATTTGATATTTTTAAAACTGAAGACTCATTAAAATACCATGGCCAGTATTTTATATTTTGCCTCTGTGCTTATAGATAATCTGAGATAGGTCCACTTCCATGCTAAATCCTGGAGGTAACAATACCGGACATCTTAGTTCCTGGATTTTCTCACCACTCTTCCCCTCACTCCAGTTTTTACCTCAGTCTGAGGAGGAATTATGTAAATGGGGCTTAAGAACAGCTCCACTACTTTCTTTGCTGTGGATGCAACTACAGGCATGAGGATGATTCTAGAGATCACATGATCCATTCCCATGTTTCACGGGAAAAGAAAGCTTCTATTTGTCCTGCTGTGAGTTGCCAAACTAGAACTAGAATTTTTTATTTCTAATTCCTAGCCTATGAATCTTTCTACCAAATCCCAGTGTTTCATGAGCCAGCATCATTGTGGTCCACTGAGCATCCAGCATCCAGATGTGGTACCCAAACATGCACTGTTCACATAGCAACATTTTAGGGAAAACAAAACATGCGTGATACCCTGAGCTCATCCAAATGACTGATGAAAAGAAAATGAGCTTGTGACTTTTATGATTTAACGAATGGTGACATAGAGCACTGTGAGATGCCTCTGTGGCAGCTGTAAGGGGAGACAAAGCCTCTCTGCATGTGTGTGTACACTCACTGCATATTTGCTTGGAACAAATTCTGACTATCTTGGCATAATTTTTAATAGTTTCCTCTTACACTAAAAATGTCCTTATTTGAAAGATGATTATACTATCATGATAATTACAAGGAATCCCTAACTAATGAGCAGTGTTGTAACATGCTTATTTTTTATTACTAGAAATAAATGGGGAGCTTGGGGTAAATAGCTTATAATCAAGTTCTAAATCACGCTAAGTTGGGGAAAAGAAACAGACTTTTCTCTCTTACCATCCCGGAGAAAAATCATCAGTTCACTCACTTGAAATATTCTCAAGGATTATCACAAGAACACTATGTGACACAAGGAAGTGGGGTATGCTTTTCTTGCCCCCCATTTTCCAGCCACAATGCTTTCAGCTACGGTTTCCAAGTAGATAACCAGGAGCACTTTAAATACCAAGTGTGATGACACACACGCTTGGAAAACTGAGGCAGAACAATTGCAAGGTGGAGGCTAGCCTGGGCTAGCCAGGAGAAATCCTGCTTCAAAGATATGAGAACTTTTGTATGATGTAGAATAGTGAGGTGAGGTGGTCTCTGAGCTCATTGGAAACTCATTTCCTTACTCAGTATTCCATTCATAGAAGCCTCCTCATGATCTGGGGTGACAGACCTGTGATCCCAGCCACTCAGGAGACTGAGACAGACCATGGCCTTCCCGGACTGCAAAGTGAGTTCGAAGTGATTCTGTGTAACTCAGTGAGATTTTTATCACTAAATGTAATGCCAAAAGAGAGCTGGGGGTGCAGTTTAGTATGTAGAGTAGAGTATATGCCTATGTGCATGAGGTCCAGTAAATATAATATAGGAATAAAATACCCTTTTGACATCACACACACACACACACACACACACACACACACACACACCACACACACACACACACACACACACACACACACAGGAGGGAAAAGAGGGAAACAGAGATAGAGATGGAGAGGAATTACAAACAACTAAATATGCTCTTATTAGAATCAAGATGAGAATAACATCCCTCCCCACCCTGCTATGCCGAAATCTCCCTCTCACAGCATCTTCTGTATCCGACAGGAGTGTGTGTGTGTGTGTGTGTGTGTACCCTGAAGTTTATTTTGTACTTGTTATTACACTTGATGTTTTCACTGAATCACCTTCTCAACCAGACCAATGTTGTCTTCTTCTGTATTCTTAGTGTTTGGCTTAATCTCAGAACAAGTAGCTAGTAGATGAGTAAGTGGTAAGGTAACTCATCTGTCTGTTTTTTTATCAAGGGAGGGAAGCAGATCACTCAGATGAAACTCCCTTGGGGAAAAAGCACCTTCAGTAGAGAGTTCTGTATCCATGCATGAGGTCACACGCAAAACAGTGAGAATTCAAAACAAACAAAAAAATAAACCATGGCTTGGCTTTGAGCAGGCAGCTTGTCCTTTGTGTGTCTTAGGAAATAGGAAGAACAGAAATAATAATGCACACATACATTCGTACATGCCTGTCTGCCATCATGGGCCAGGGAGGAGTTAGTGTAACTAACCGTCTCTTGTCTCTTTGGTATTGCTGTAATTGTGTCACTGTCTCTGTTGTTATTAACGACAAGATAGTTTTAGGTTCAGTCCCAACTCCTTCTGTAATCCCAGCCAAGCACTAGGATGTGCTGCCCTGCTGAGGTTGCTTGCCTATGCTTCCTCCTTTGTCTGCTACTTGATGCCTGTCTCTCAGGACATCCTCTTCCTGGGCTCCGAAGTCCTGGCCACTCTCCTGCAGCTGTTTAGGGTTGAGGCTGTGGGAGGCTGCTGTCCCATCCACAGGCACTGAATGGCTGACAGCATCTATTTCTTCTGTTGCTGAGTCCTAGAGGGTCTGAGATACAATAACTGTGACAGTCACCTCCCTCATCTCCAGAGTAAGAGGGGATGAGAGAATTGGCAAGGAAGGGTCATGCTTTTCCTCAATAAAGCAGGTACAAGGGGGGAGGGGGAACGAAAAGAGGAAGGAGGAACTGGGGAGGGGCAGAGGTTGTGGGTCCCACAGGAGCAAGGGGGACACTCCAGGCCACTCTTGAAACTTTTCCAGTGACTCCCCCACATAAAAACAACCCTGCCTCCTCCCCTGCACAGGGCCAGCCAGCTGTTTCCACTTCCTTAGCAGATGCTCATTTACTGAACTGTTTACTAACTTCTCATCCAGAACTTTTTAAATAGAGGAAAACCCAGGGCTTGTCTATACCAACCAGCCAGCAGAGATAAGGGAGAATCCACCAACAAACAAAACAAAAATGTAGAGTTAGACCCTGGAATCCAGGCTTGACCAGGACAACATATTGTTTACCCTTTGAATTTGTGGCTTCCTGAATCATTGAGGAGACTCGGGCCCCTTAGTGATGCTGGATCTAAAGGCCTTCTGAGTTGATCTAGGACCACAAGCACATAACTACTAGGGAGCAGCCCAGAATGACAGCAGAAACAGCATCACACTTGAAAGCCAACACCCATGGAGCAGGCATCTCCAAGATTGAATTCCAACTCTGCCTCCTGGGAACTACGTGACATGGGGTGAATTACTTACTCTCTCTGTGCCATGGTTCATCACTTACCAGTTTGGAAGAATAGTATTAACCTCATAAGCTTGTCGCGGAGTTACATGAATTAATATAAAGCCCTTAGAAAAATAGTGCTTGGATTTCCAAGCATTTCAGAAGAATCTTCTCTTTTTATTACAAGTACATGTAGGTTTTCACTGGTTGTATAACTAATACAGAGGGCACAGAGTGGGGCCAAGACTGTTTAATGCAATGTAGAGTGATTAAATCAAGCTAATTAACATATCCAACAAATGCCCAACTTGTTTGTGAGAATTTTGAAGCTTACTTTTTGGGGGTCACTGAAATGAGTAGTAGCTAATCTACTTGTCTACTGTATATATTATCATCTCCATGTTACTATAACAAAATCCCTGGGGCAATACACTAGCAAAGAAAAAAGTTTGATATGTATTTAGAAGATGAGCAAAGGACAGTCACCTACTCATTCCTCCAACTGACATATCCTCTCTCACACAAATCCTCACCTGCTAAGAGGGAAGCTGTCTATAATTTTATTTTCTTCCCTGTTGTGTTTGAGTGTGAAATGTCCCTTGTGGGCTCGTGTGTTTAAATAATTGGTTTCCAGAAGTCTGGGAAGATTTGGAATTTTTCAAAGGTGGAGTCTTGCAGCAGGAAGTGGGTCATGGGGTGGAGCTTGGGGTCCTGCCTAACTTCATTGGTGCTTTCTGTTTCCTGACTGTAGTTGCAAAGCGACCTCCTGCTGTCCTGTCCTCCCAGCCACCCTGGACAAATAAGCCCTCCCTCTTTCCTGTCAAATACTTAGCCACATAAGAAGGAAAGTTGCTAATACACACGGGTGAAATCTTGCTCATGACAAGAAGGAGGGGGGAGGCATTGCTATGCAGGAAGTCCCTTTAAAGATGAACTTGAACTTGAAGACTGAACACATAGTTTCCACCTTGTCACTGCATCATCCTCACGGATTTCACTAGGTGGGGCTCTGGGCTCCTGTTGACATGCAGAGGTGGCCTCTGCTCTGGGTGGCCTTCTGCATAGCACGCCTTTGGAATTAGTACTCACTAAACTGTAAAGATCTTGGTCCTTTGCACATACAGCCATCAAATCTGATTTTTACCTAAATCTTACATATGAGTTGCTGAAGTTTTTGAGACCCCAATGAATATGGCCAACTAACTCCCCCTCCACACCCTTTTCCCATGTCACTAGTGAATTACAGGTATCATTAAAACTTGCAAGGTTTCTGAGGCTAAATTTACCTCCTGCCTCCACACTGAACTTTTGACACCTCCATGAGTTAACTCTCATGGAGGAAGTGGTGGGAGGGAGCATCCTTGTGGTTTCTAGCAGAGTCTGGAAATAAGGGGGAAACAATGTTTTCTTAAAAGATGGATGTCTTCCAACCCTACCTTGTGTAAACATACAGTCTACAGTAGCAGTCCTCAACCTTCCTAATCCTGCTACCTTTTACCTCATGTTTCAGTGACCCCTCCCCACCATAAAATCATTTCATTGCTACCTCACAACCTTAATTTTACTACTGTTATGAACTGTAATGTAAACATCTGATTTGCTGCAGTGGGGGTCACGACCCACAAGCTGAGAACCACTGGTCTAGAGGCTCCTGTATCCTTGGCTCAGCACTCCCCACCATACACACATCAGCAGCTTTCAAGTATGTATCCAGGTGTCTATGGCCAGCTCTCTTATTCATGATTCAGGTTTACCGTGCTCAGCACAGCCCATGACCAACCTCTCAGCTTCCATGAAGCCTCCTTCCAGTCTTCACAGTGCCTATGATTGGATAGATGTCTGACTGAAGTTGCTATTGCTTTTCCTCTTGGGGCCAGCCACCTCTGGAAAGGAGACAATCTGTGGGAACAGGGTCTGGAGGGAAGGAAGAGACCAGAGCCAGGTGCTTACCCGCTCAGAAGGCTAACACAGTTTCTCTCCTTCCTTCCCACGGGTAATTGGAATGCAAACACATTCCCTCAACATGTCTATATCCTTTTCATCCTTGAACCGGATGGATAACAGAACAGACAGGAACCAAAGACAAGGCACACTTTATGGATCGTTTAGGGAAAGCCATGTAAATCTGCCTGAGTAGCACCAAGTAGTGTGAGGTTGAGGCAGGCGACTCATGTATTCAAAGTCATTCCCTAACTGCCCTGTGAGCAACTATGCTTGATGCGGAGCAGTGACTTTCATCTATCTGAGGGGAGGGAAGGGTTGGCCCGGGCTGTCAGCTTACATCTAGACAGCATGAGTGGCTCCAGAAAATCCTGATTTCTTATGCATGAACTGCCGACCTCCACACTGGCTCTGGAGAGGGACAGGAAGGAAGGTGTCTTTCCACTGACTCAGGGTAGCCTTTTCCACAGTGTCAGCAGCCTTCACATCACTTTCCTCCCCTCCCTCTTCCGCTCGACCATTAAGCCCTGTCCCTGGAAGCCCTTTGCAGTTGCCAGGAATCACAGACATTAGGAAACAATCCAAAAAAAAAGTGGGTGGCTACTTGGCATCCCACAGCCCATGGCCACACGTGGGCCCCGGTGTTGGCCCTGGGTCATAGGTATAGGGACGGCCTGGTACAAAGGAAGGAACCTGGGCCAGCAAGAGGACTTCAGTGATTCTAGAACCAAGCAAAGGCTCACAGAGTGGCAGAAAAATGTTCTGCAATGTTTCTAGATCAATCGCTGGCTTATAGAGTTTAAAGCCATACTTCCCAGGGTTGAGCTGCCCATCTAGGGTTGTGCTCCCTCATGAGCTAATACAACAGGAAAGGAGCCCAGGACAAGGTCATTTCCCAGGAATGATAACAAAGGCAGGAGAAATCCCAGTTGTCAACCTACCTGACAATTGAGGGCGACAGGAAACAAGTTTTTTTTTTTTTTTTTCCTTTTTTGCTTCCTTGAGGATTTTATACAATGCATACAATACATTTTGATCATATGTACCCCTCCCTCAGCTCCTTCCAGATTTACTCACTGCCTTCCTACTGACCCAAATTTATGTCCTTTCTTTAAAGCACTCATCAAGACAAATTTGTGCTGCCTACATATTCTTAGATAGATGGCCTTGGTTAACTTATCAGAGGAGACACAAAGAACGCTATTGTCCCTTTCCCAGCAGCTGTCAATCACCAATGGTTCCTTGGCTAGAGGTGGTAAATCAGAACCACACCACTTCCATGATGGGATGTTGTCTGGCTTGGCATTGCACAGGTCTTGTGCACGCTGTCACAACCTCACAGAATTCATATGTGATACTGTCCTGCTCTGCCCAAAAGATACTCTATCAGGTCATCCATGGTCCCCAATCTTTTACACCCCTTCTTCTGCAATGATCCCTGAGTCTTGGAGGGAAGAATGTGAAGCAGATGTCTCGTTTAGAGCTGAGCATTCTTTTAAATTCTTTGGACCTTGACACATTGTGAGTGTCTATATTAATCATTCCTTGCAAGGAGAAGCTGCTCTGATGAGGCCTGAGAGGTGCACTAATCTATGGGTATAGTTATGAGTCATTAGAAGTTGGTTTAGTACTATAGTCACGTGGTAGAATAATAGTTGTAGGTTATCCCTCTAGGACTTGTTTAGCCATATGTTCTTAGCAACATGGGTCCTGAGCTAAAGACATAACACCTTTTTTTTTTTTTTTTTAAGTCATTGTTTCATGCTGTAAGAAATATTTTTAAAGCCTCGATTGAACAAACTCTTCCCAGGCCTGCTGTTCTTCCAGAGATGGACCGTTGCGATTCATTAGCTCCCTGACGACAGATATTTGCAAAGCCATGTCAAGCAATGGGGACTCAGCTATGTGAGCAAACAGCCTTCATTCTCATTTGGCAAAGGCTTCCCAAAGGACAAGGTGCTGAAATCTTCCTGAGTTGAATATCTTCCCCTCTTGGCTGCCTCTGGGTGTCTCCCCCTTCCACTGTAGCTCAATAAGGCAAAGGCTCTTGTTTGTTCTTAGTTAATTGTGGATGCTCATGGCGGTCCACAAAGAGCTTTGTGTGCATCCACACGCTGTCACTGATAAAGTCTACACGTGGTGAGCAGTTCTGTCCACAGTTCACATCCTTATGCTTATCCTGGGATTTGTGTGGGTGGCACCTGTCTGCACCACCCAGCCTTATCTGTGAGCCTTGGACACCTGGGTTGGTAGAAGTCCCCCTCCCTCCCCCATTTTAGTCACATTCCTGAGCATCCCATGTCAAGTGGGTATGTTGACTCTGCTTCCTGGAGCTGGCCAATGACAGCATAGCTTTTGAAAAGAAAGTCAACCATAAAACATGTCCCAGAATGTGTTGAGACCAGTATACTGCACAATGTCTTATATTTCCTGTGCAACAGATCTTTAAAATGAGGCTCTACCCCAAACAGCAGAAGGACACCTGAAATTCAAATAGAGCTGGGTGTGTTTTCTCTGTTGAAAAAACAGCAGCCTTAAAGAGCATAAAAAATGCTCTATCAGTTAAATACTTGAGGTATTAGGGGCCAGTTTCAGGGTTCTAGGAAGAGCCAATGCAGATATAAGGCACACTTCGTTGGCCATTTAGACGCCTACAAACATATTGACCCCAGTATCTAACAACACTAATTTATTTCTTACTGTTCTGAAAATTGGGAAGTCCAAGGTCACTCCACTTGCAGTGTTGATGACTGAAAAGATGTATCTTCAGGTTTAGGGATGAATCTTGCCCTGTGTCTTTATGTGGGAGAAGGATCAAAGACTCTTGCCCATCCTCTCTTGAATGGATGTCACCTCCATTCATGAGAACTTCAAACTCATAACCTACTCACCTCCAAAAGGTCCACCAGCTTAGACCATCCTATTGGGCAATGAGCTGCAACACAGAAATCTGAGGCCACAAACATTCAGGCACAGAAGAATTATTGGATAAGTGTAATTTCTACTCTTTAGAAACTATAGCCTTAAATGAATAATCCATAGCATGATTATATCTACAAATAGCCAAGGAAGATGCCAATCAAAACACTACAGGAGAGAAGTTAATAAATAAATAAAAAACAAAATTAATCACAGAAGACAGAGGCTGAAGTGAGAAGTGCAACTCGGGAGGAGTTCTTTCTCTGTGGGTAAACAAACCCAGAGCCTGCAAGGAAAGAAAAGAAACTTTGCAAGTTACCATCTCCCCTCATGCTGATCAACTGAAAGGTCCTCGCTCATAAAATTAAGAGAAATAAAATTAAATTGGAAATAAGAGCTTGTTTGTTCCTTTTTTAAAAAATAAATAAGTAAACATCAACCAACAGAAATTAAAAGGAGGCAGGTTTATTGGCATTTTAAAGGAAAAGTCCACTTTCTGATCGTGTTGGTTAAAATTTTGTTTTCTAATCCTTATCACTACAGCCTCCTTTTAATAGGCTTTTCATTTGTTTGCTTGTTTCTTTGTTTACTCTGTGGTGTGTGTGTGTGTGTGTGTGTGTGTGTGTGTGTGTGTGTGTGTGTGCTCATGTGCAGCATGTGCATGCAGAAGGTTAGAGGATAATTTTCAGGAGTCAGTTTTCTCTTTCCTTCACAAGAGAATTAGGGATCATACTCCAATCACCAAGGGTGGTGGCAAAGGCTTTACCCACAGAGCCATCTCACCAGCTCCCATGTGCCTCCTTTTTATTGCAGCCGGTTTCCAGTCTCCATTCTTAGCTGGCAGCCCTCAGCCTGTTTCCCTCCCCCTCCATTCATGCACAAGGGCACTGGAGGTAGGTAAACGATGAGGTTCTTATTCCAGATGAGCCAGACAGACAATTCTTTGTACAGCACTGTACTTTATTCCACAGGTGGTGCTCTCTTGCTTCTAGGAAAAGCCTCTTTATCGACTGTTTTCTCTAGGGGCACTTTGGTTGATACAGCATTGGCTATTGGGAAAACTCCAGTAATAAACACAGGGGTATGAACATAATTTTCAATTTTCAATCAATAAGTTGATTTAATTTTTCAGAAGATTTTCACCAATTTTTTAAATGATTTTTGTGTGCACATGGTGCATATTTGTGTATACATGTATGTACCTGAGGAAGACAGAGTCAACCTCAGAACTGTCCTCCAGGAACAGCTTACCTTGGCTCTCTTATTGGCACAGAGCTTCTCAGGTAGGCTAGGCTGCCTGGGAAGCAAGCCCAGGGACTCTCTGCTGTGGAGTAATCCTTTTGTACACTGTGAAGATTTGTCACTCAGATTGGTTTAGTACAAAGCTAGCTAGCAAGACAGGAAGTATAGGTGGGATAGCCAGACAGATGCAGAGGATCAGGACATGTACAAAATGAGATAACAAGCCATGATGAGCCATGTGGCAACACATAAACAAATAGATTTTTTAAAAAATATTTATTTATTTATTATGTATACAATGTTCTGTCTGCAGGCCAGAAGACGGCATCAGATCCCATGATAGGTGGTTGTGAGCCACCATGTGGTTACTGGGAATTGAACTCAGAACAGATCGTCAAACCTCTGAGCCATTTCTCCAGGCCAAAAATGGGTTAATTTAAGTTGTAGGAGCTAGTTAGTAATAAGCCTGAGCTACTGGCCTTTATAATTAGTAGAAGCTGCAGCGTGTTAATTTGGGAGCTGCTGGAGGGACAGAGCTTCCTCTTCCAATCTTCTTGGCTCTGCATCCCCACACTGAGAATGCAATCCCACCGTTCCCGCCCACTCCCCGTTTTGTATGTGGGTTCTAGGGATCTAGCTCAGGTCACCATTCTCACACTGGAGTGCTTTACAGGCTGAGCCATCTCCTTACATCCTACAAATACGCCCCTCCCCCCAAACCTTTCCCGGTTCAACTTAGAATTTCCACTGACTTGCTTTGTTGATGTTGTTAGCCGCTTGGTTAGCGATCAGAATGACAATGTCCACGGGATCGTGCTTTCTGCTTTTGTTTGTGCATTTAACCCCTGACTAATGAAAAACCCAATGTTTCCTCCCAAGTGGAGATGGAAGGCACATTTCTTCTTGCCCTGTGAAGAACTGATGTTTGGTTCCCCTACGCAAATGGGCTACATTGCGATCATAATCAAATGGTGCTGCTATATGTCAGGACTTTAAAAAAGAGAGAGAGAGAGAGAGAGAGAGAGAGAGAGAGAGAGAGAGAGAGAGAGAGAGAGAGAGAGAGAGAGAGAGAGAGAGAGGAAGAAGGAAGGAAGGAAGGAAGAAAGAAGGGCAGGAAACTAAACTTGCCCCAAGGTACATGTCCTTGGGTTGGAAAGTGGGTTCTAAATTCCATCATTATACTTACATGTAGGCAGTAGTGCTCCACAGTCTGATGACTAGAGCTGGTTGTGTGAGCCAAACTTCTTCATATTTTGGGTTACCAAAGATGAAGCCACTGTAGCCCAGAATAAACTCTCATAAGAAATCAGTGAGCTAAAATTGTATGTTTATGGACATATTTGTGTGTGTGTGTATTGCTAGTCTGCCAGGAGCACCTGGTAATGGCTCTGTGGCAGGCCACACGAGGCATAGAAAGGTCATTGTTTGTAAGCACTTCCTAGGATGTTTCTAGAATGTGCTTATGTAGGTGAATAAAGGTGGGTATTGTTGAGCACCTCTTCACCAAAAAATAATAAAACTGATTTATTAGGCTGATTTGGAAAAGAGCCTAGAAAAATCTGTTTCAGAGTGAGGACCTGCTTTGAAAAGTTTTCCTGTCCTGTGAGGTGATCTGATGCAGTATTTTCTTTCCTCCTGTGGTATTTGCCATGTCACATTTGTTTTCAAACAAAGTTGGAAAAATTTATAGTCATATAAAATAATTACACTTACACATCAAGTGACCTGGGAATATTCGTGTCCTCTAATATCCAAAGGATTTGATCTATTATAGATGTTATCAGTAGTAACTATTTCTCGTGTATGTGTGTTCATGCATGTGTGTGTGTGTGTGTGTGTGTGTGTGTGTGTGTGTGTGTGTGTGTGTGTGTATGTGTGTGCATGTAGACTTCAGAGATTGACACTGACGGTCTTCCTCAATGGCTTCTCTACCTTATTTTTAGAAGGCAGGATCTCTCACTAAACCCAGGCCCCTCCCCTTGATAATATTTTTTTATGCTAACTTATGATCTAATATAAATGAAGAAATACTGATTTCTACAGAGATAGACTAAAAGTACCTTCAATGGTACTCATGGGATTGTTCTCAACCAAAATCAGTCTTGGAACGCAAAAGGAGATGCATACGTAGATGAAGAGATGATTGTGTCACCTTGGAACAATGAGGCCCTGCCTTTGACAAGCCCTAGGTGTGAGCTCAGTGTGATATTGACATAAAGATAGGGGCCTGAGGTGTCTGCATCAGAATGATGAGCAGAGGGTGTGTTACATTTACAGGGTCTCCTCAATAGATTCAGTCAACCCTAGATCAAAACTATCAATTTGGAAGGGTTTGGGGAGAGAGTTTAGTTGGTAAAGTATTTGCTCAGCATCCACAGAGGCTTGAATTGAATTCCCAGAAACCCTGTTTTTAACTAGAAGCTGGATATTGTACTATGCATGTATAATCCTAGCACTGGGACCAGTGAGAAACTCTGCCTTATATAAAAGATGGAAAGTGACCGAGGAACAGCACACTGAGGTTGTCCTCTGGTCTCCCCCACCACACACACACACACACACACACACACACACACACACACACACACACACACAAACAAAAATACAAATATTTAGGGAAAAATGTGTCTGCACTGTGTATATGCTTACTTTTTGCCATTACTTGCTTTAAAAGAAAGCAGCAGAACTATATATATGGTATTTATATTGTGTCTAATACTAGAAATAATTTAGAGGGCTGGAGAGTCCAGGCTCTGGAACTTACTATGTAGCCAGACTTGAATTCCTGACTCTTGGATATCTCCTGAGTGCTGGCGATGTCATTAAGAGCTCTGTGGTTAAAAGCTGGTTGTTCTTCCAGGTCAGGAAACCTGGATTCAATTCCCAGCACCCACATGGCAGCTCACAACTATTTGTAACTCCAGTTCCAAGAGGTCCAACAACTCCTACACAGACATACATGTAAGCAAAACACCAATGCACATGAAATAAGAATACATTTTTAAAAAGAAAGAATCTGGAGATGGCTTAAAACATAAAGAAAAATAATCACAGGTTCTGTGTAAATGCCATGGTACTTTATATAGAGAGCATGAATGCCTAGAATTGGGTATCACAGAGGGTCCTGTTATTAATTTTTTGTGGACATGAAGGACCATTGTACTTGGGCCACTGAGTGTCAGCCTTGTTCTAAGTACTTTGTAGACTTCATGGCTCTTTACTGACTTCTAATTTGAGGAAAACAGAAGCATAGAGATTTGGTTGCTCAAGGTCACAAACAACCAGCGTAGGATCTCAGAGCCAAGGCCAAGCATTGGGCTCCCAGCTCTCCTCCAGCCACTGTGCTCTGAGGCCTCTATGTTTCTAGATATGTCTGTGGCCTTTCAACCCTGGCCCAGTTTCTACACTGGTCATAATTTTAGTTTTGTTGCTGTGATAAAATAGCCAAACAAAAAGCAACTCATGAATAAAGAATCCATTTTAGCTCACATTTCCAGGTTGTGGTTCATCATTGCAAGGATGTAACACAGCAGCAGGAGCCAGAGGCAGCCTGTCACCTCACATCCATGGCTAAAAGCAAAGAGAAATGCCTACTTACTGCTTATCTAGCTTTCTCTGTTCTTAGAAAATAGAAAATCCTTCATACAAACTTTTTTGTGCCCGATTACGCTATGTTGTGTCAAAGTGGTAATTAAAACTAAGCATCACATCATACTCACTTGCTGTCTCTGGTCTAAAACCCCCTCACCTGGCCTCTTGACTCTTCTTGTCTAAGTTAGGGTTTTATTGCTGGGAATAGACACCATGACCACAGCAAGTCTTATAAAGAAAAACATATAATTGGGACTGGTTTACAGTTCACAGGTTTAGCCCATTACCTTCATGGTGGGAAACATGGCAGAATGTAGACAGACATGGTGCTGGGGAGGAGCTGAGAGTTCTATATCTGGATCTGAAGGCAACAGGAAGAGACAGTGAGCCACAAGACCTGGCTTGTGCTTCTGAAACCTCAAAGTCCACTTCCAATGACATACTTCCCCTCCCTGAAGGCCACACCTCCCACACTGCCACTTTCTACAAATATATGAGGCTGATTTTCATTCAGACCATCCCACTCACTTTTGAAAAGTTGATGTGTTTCTAGAAGTACGTGACAGCTTCCCTTATAAATTACCACAGATTAGAATCTTAAACAACAGTAATTACTATCCCTTAGGCTGGAGACTGAAATCAACTTATATCATATAAGAACTCAAGCTCTTCTAGACACACAATCTTCAAGTTCAGATTCCCAGCAGGCCCGCATCCCCTTTTCCAGTGCCTATTGACAAGGATCCTCTTGAATTTTCCTTCTTTGGCTTCATCTGTCTTACAAAGTATAGGAAGCACATGCATGTGCAGTCCGCAGCCCAGGAGAAAACCAACCAGAACAGCTGCACACTAATCATGTGTTTTGTGTCTGTCTTTGTAAGTACAAATACTTACGCAACGCAAGTGTCGAATGAGTGATTGACTTTTCTGCTCCAGTTTGGTTTGGTAAAATACATGGTGATTGGATACTAGTCCCAAAAAGCTCATTGTCAAATTTGTAATATTTCTGCACATGGGATGGAGACGTAGTTCTGTGGCAGAGCCACTGGCCTACATATACAAAGCTCTGGGTTCAGTCCTCAGCTCTACAAAACAAGACTTATGTGTATGAATATGTTTGTATGCTATACTGAGTTTATTAGCATAAAATTATATATGCATATGTTTATGCATATTTTGAATATAAGCATCTCAAAGAAAGCATGCAATATATGAATGACTCCCATGAAGAAATGAATCTCAGGCTTGATTTCCAGGATTAGTTTTTCTTTCCTACCTCACCCTTGTTCTTACATCTCTCTCTCTGTCTCTCTGTCTGTCTGTCTGTCTGTCTCTCTCTCTCTCTCTCTCTCTCTCTCTCTCTCTCTCTCTCTCTCTCTCTCTCACACACACACACACACACACACACACACCACTGACAACATTACTAACGATTCCTCAGGTTGGCTCTGCTTCTCACCTCACCTACTCTGCTTGGCGATGGAGGAAGGCTCCCTTACCAATACATCTTCACTGTAGCCCACTGGGTAGAGCAGCAGGTTATGGGTGAGTGAAAGGAGCTAACGTGAAGGTTTTGAAGGGAGGTACGTCTAGCTCCTGGCCACACTACATGTGATGTTGGCTTTGCTGGGAGAGGTACCTGAGGTAGCAGCTCCATGCCTTCTACCTTCTCCAAGTGGACGTTCCATGTGGGGATGAATCCTGATCAGAAGCCTCAGATGGGGGATAGGGCACAGCCCAGGAGGTTTTCTTTCCTTGCCCCCTTTTTCAGACTTGAGAAAACAAGGGCAGAGGCTACAACTCCAGAAATGGCAGAAATGGGAGGACTCGGGGTCAGGGGTAGAGAAGAATCATAGCCATATGAAGGAAAGAGGGGAAAGTGCCAAAGCAAGTAGGGAGCCCAGGCTGGTTTCCATGGTTACAGCATCCTTAGGGATGTTTGGAAAATTCCCCAGAGCTAGTTTCTTGTGACTGGGATGTTGAAAACCTTTCATGAAGTGGAAATTACCTCCATGATTTTTTTTTTGAGCTGTCTGGTGGTCTGCTGGAAACGGCTGCTTGAGCACCAACTCCCAGGAACCAGCTACCTCCAGATAAGCACTTTTAATCAGACAACCGAATAGGCATAAATGGTGTTGTCTCAGCTCGTATTTCAACCACCTTGAGATATACAATGAAGACACAGCCTCTGAACTTAGTCTTTCCTCTTACTCACATGCTAGTGTTGATTCAAGAAAGACTATTTCTAACCTGTGTTAAGATAGTAGCTGAGCTGTAGATCTGAAAGCCTGTGAACACCAGGGGTGATCTGTGGGTGGTGGCCAGAGTCCTCCTGCCTCCGTAGTGGAGTTCATTAAACCTTATGAAATCTGTGGTCTTCAAACTGGAATACATGACTCCTAATGCCATCTGGACAACAAAGCATTGGTGTCAGGGTGTAACCTCAAAGTTCCCTGGACCCCAGGGTATTGAAATACCACTTTCTTGACGTGGGATCCTTCCGCCAGGGGTTATAACTTGTTCAAGAATTGTTCTGGCTCTATCATAGATTATAGTAAATGTAGCAAGCCAACAGTAACAAGACAAAATGTTGATCCACTATGCACTGATGCAGCAACAGCCACTGTACCCATGGTGATACAGCATTGTATCAGTGCGTGGTTGCTCAGAGGAAGAGTTATGATGAGTTCTGACAGCTGTCCAATTCTAGTGGTAACTGCCATATGGTTCTCTCTCTGTCTCTCTGTCTCTGTTAAATAAGCTAATTGTCTCAAGCACATTATTATAGAATTTTCAAAGAAGTAGCAAGCATATATTCTTTATGAATGCAGGGCAGTTAAAGAAACATAAATGAGATGCCTTTGGATTCTTGAGCAGTTGGCCATATTATCCAAGCCCAATTATTATCCAGGAATAAAATGAACACTCCTGGGAGGGGACAGTTCTGGAAAGAAGGACAGATTGGGGAAAATTAAAGCTGGGTAGGGGGTCCTCAGAATCACTCAGCAGAGAGGCTGATCTCCATCTGTCCTAGCCCAGGCCCTCACTCTCCAGCTCTGCCTTAGCAAATACAATACCTAGCAGATGAAACAAGAGCTTGTCAGTAAGAACCTCCCATAAAACTTTATGTTTTTACCTTTATTTCTTTCTATCTCTGTGCACATGTTCATGTTGGCAGCACGTGTGTGTGTGTGTGTGTATGTTTGTGAGTGTGTTGTCTGTGTGTGTATGTTTGTTTCTCTGTGTGTGTGTCTGTGTGTGTGCATGTGTGTCTATGTGTGTGCATGTATGTGTGTGTCTGTGTGTGCATGTGTGTGTGATAGAGAGAGAGACTGAGTGTGTGTGTGTGTGTGTGTGTGTGTGTGTGTGTGTGTGTGTGTGCGCGCGCACGCTTGCTTGGAGCAGAGGGTAGTCTCAGTGTCATTCCTCAGGCACCCCTCCCTCTTTGAAACAGAGTCTCTCACTTGATTGGAGCTCATTGAGCAGGTTAGGTTGGATAACCACCAGCACACCCCAGGAACCTGCCTGTTAATTGCCCCAGTTGTAAGCACATGCCTGGCTTCTGTTTAACATGGGTTCTGGCGATCAAACTCAGATGTTCATGCTTGCTCAGCATTATTATACCATCTTCCCAGTTCAGGCCTTTATATATAATAAAGTAGTCTCTGTGGCTTCTTTTCCTACATTTTTACTGTGAAAATAAGTCCAAGATGGGAAAAAAGTCTTTTGTTGTACTTCAATGCTAGGAAAGGGGTGGTGAATGGAGGTGTGGTGGAGTGACCTCATGCTTATATTGACATCCCCCAGAAAAGCTGAGCAGAGCAATTGCCCCCACACAGGCACACACCCAGGCTGTGTTATCTCCTGAAGCAGAGCTGCCTGCCAGAGCCTTTACCCTTTGCAACTGCCTCAGCAACACAGCAGGGAAGGCTGGAGCAGTTGGGGTCTTTCTTGCCATTGTTGCTCTGAAGCCTCTCCCTGCAATAAGTTCCAAGGGGTCACATCCTGCAGGGATGTTAGTTCTGCACAGCTTGATCTAAATACTTAAAGGCACAGTGTGCATATAAATTGGTTACTCAACACACTGGACAAGTGTTATTCAAAAGCCCTCACCTCACTCTAAATTCTATATGTGGAAGTGCTATTATCCCTACATTATTGGTCGAGGGCTCACTACTAAGCTAAGGACAAAGCAGAAGCATCTTTTTCCTGGTCACTTTATCGTACTGGACCTCATAAAGCCATTTCCATTCAAGCAGAGATGTGCTCTGCACACACTCACTCACACCTTCCTGCCTCTTCTTCCCCACCCCTCAACCTTCATCCTGGCGGCATCACTTTACTTTTATATTTCCTGTGCATGTGATATTATTCATGGTCAAATGGAACAGCAGTCCAGAGGGGAGGAATGTCCTCCTTCCTCTGGATCCCAGGCTCTGCGGGGATCCTCTCAAAGGACCTTTTTGTTTAGGACTCTTGGGTCGCAAAAGATTTCTAGGTTCTAACTTTCCAGCCTCCCTGCTTCTTCTCTGCTGCACACTTTCTCTTAGAGACTGCCAGTCACTCAGCTTTTGCCACATAAGCTCGTTTCTATCCACAGCTGACCTTCCAGACAGACCTCAGCTTCACTGGTAGGGACAGCTGATGATCGGCTGACAAGTCACATCTCATACACTGGACTCTGGGAAGCCTCTGCTCTGTCTCTCAGCCTCCCAAATGTGCTATCATTCCAAGTTTTGTCATAATGTCCCCTTTGATGACTGTCAGCACACACCAGTGGTGAGAACTTGGTACTCAGGGGTCTTACTACAGCCAAAGATGCTTTGCCTAAAGAAACTTTATCTACCGGCAATCAGAGCCCACCATGGTACTCTTGCCAACCCATCCTATGGAGCTTTGCAACTTCTGGCCCCTGAGACAAGCACCATGGCCTGGGAAACCCCTATTCTCCTTGCACTGTCTCCCACCTTTTATAGCAGAGGGCTTGCTGACCACATTCACCCACTCAGCACCTCACTCTTCCTGGGCTCTCCTGCTACAATTCCTTGCCACTCCAGAAGTAGATTTCCTTAGAATATTTTTTTTTATTATGAAGGGCTGCTCTGTAGTTCCCCAGACATATTCCTCAGTGGCTGCCGCCGCCTCCATTTCCATACTCATGAAGAAAGTGCCTCAAGCGCTGAACCTTTGCCTTGTAGCTAAAAATCACATTATTGACTATTTTTTATCAAATAGCTTCAATGTGACAGTTTTCTAAAAAGGAACCTAAATAAATTACAAAGTTTTTGGGAGCTAGAAGAAATGGATGAATTCAGCAGTAAAACAGTCATAAACAAAGTAAGGTTACTTCCATTTATACAAGTGTTTACAAAACCCATCATTGTGTTTACAAAATATCTAAAGACAATACAGTCTGAAGTGTTGAATTCTTCCAACACTGGGACTCTGGCACTCAGACCCGGCAGCAATTTCCTGAGCATCTCACTGACAAAAGTCTTGTTTGAAGCAAGCAACTTTCCAGCCTTTGCAAATTCACTCTTCTGTTAGCTAAAGAAAAAAAAAATACAGTGCATCCTTGGCATCACGCAGAAGGCAGATTTCTAGAAGTTGGATAAACTCTCTCCAGAAAATCAGATACATTTCGAAAGCTGCATTAAACTTTTGTGGGTGTGGCTGTTTGTGCAGGGCTCCAAGCATGATGGGACTTAGTGATTCACGTTGGATGAGCTGCTCCCGCTGTTGTGGGAGTCTTAATATCTTAACATGAAATTCTGATTTTCATCTTGCACTGAGCCTTTCGAGCTGTTTCTGCTTTGGGGCCACTGTTAGGAAGTGGTTGGCTTAAATGACACTTCAGAGCCTTTGACTCTGTGTCTAATTGTTTATTCATTCACATGCTCACTTGGAATCATTCTATTGACTTAAAGCCTCTTTCCATGGTAGGCTGAGCTTTCAAAATCCATTTCCCCCCTTTAAAGGTGGCAGCAAAGGCCAAGGTCACAAGAGTTAGTCTGATCTTGGGGCTTTTGTGTCCAGTGGAAATAAAATATCACCTTTTATCTCTCCCAGTCAATTTAGAAGGGCACCCCATGACCCCAGGTTTCTGTTCAGTATTCCAAGCTGGCTCTTTCCATACACACAGCAAATGGAGGAAGTTCCTAAAAAAAACTGTTGGATGCAAATGACAGGTTTAGCCAACTGAAGCTTGCATTTGTGGCAACAGACTGAATATAAATCTAGAAAATGAAGACATGCGAGCATGATGGGCATTGTTCAGAATCGAGACATGAGGTATGGAGGCTGGAACTGGGAAGGAGACCCAGGGACTGACTACAGGTGAGGCCCATGCTCCTCCCTGCCCAGGAGGAAGATGTCCCACAGAGAGATGGAAGATGGCCTAGAAGGATGTGGGCTTATGCTTATGAATATTTAATGTGTACCTTTTAATGTTTTTTATTTTTAAATAATCTTTTTTAAAAATAATTCTGACTTCATTCTCCCCCAGAACATAAAGGAAGATGAAATAGCGCTGAGGAAGCATTTCTGTGGCTTCCTCTTCCCTTCGCTCATATTATTGCTCAGACTCATGGCTCCCTGAGTATATCTGAGGTTAGGAAGACTCTCTGAAGTACTTCATCCTTCTCCACTACCCTCCCACAGTTCCTGTCCTTCACAGAGCCCATGCCTTTTACTGGAAGAATGTCTGAGTGATTAATTACCACAGACAAGCAGGCTAAGTCACAGACCCAGGGGCCTCCCTTCCCAAGACATCCTAGAGTGTCCTTCAAGTGGGTGAACCTATGTTTGCTGTGACACACAGACACGTGAGGTAGTTAAGCCGTTTACCAGCCTAGTGACTTGTGGGCACAAGCACATGCTGGAAGTCACAGAAGTGACACAGATCACGAACAATTGCCACTGCTGGGGTAAAAGACAGATACCATCAACAGTAAAGAAGGAACAACAGTTGTCCATTCTTTGCTGCCCTACTGTGTGTGTGTGAGATCTTGTCTTAGTAAATCAACAAATATGATCCTTATTGCCTTTGGGGTATGCTATCATATTTTCAGGGCCTTGGTTTAATAAAAAGCAGAAGGATAGCTTCCCACTAAGCGTATTCCTTATAGACTTGAAAAATAAGCAACACAGATAAGACCTTTATTCATTGTTTACTCAGACACTAGACTAAACCAAAGAACAAGATGGCGTGATGATAGCAGCTGAGGACTGCACACTACCTAGGTCTGTCTGTACTTCCTGCGTTTCCACTTCCTCTTTCCGGCTGTCTATCATGGTTTGAGTATGAAATGTTCCCTGCAGGCTTGTATATTGAATACTTGGTTCCCACTTGGTGAAACTGTTTAGGGAGGTTCTGGAAACTTTAGGAGGTAGAACTTAGCTAGAGAAAGCAGTCACTGTGAGTGGGTCCTTGGAAGTATTTTGTCCCTAGTCTCTTCCTGTTCTGCCTTCGGCTTCCTGTTTGACTGCCATGATTTCCTACTCCAGGACATAGGGTCAAGCAACCACAGAATAAACCTTTTGAGATCATGATCCAAACAACAAACAAACAAGCATCTCTTTTTGTTCCTGTCGGCATTTAGTCACCATGACTATAAAAGTAACTAATACATCCCCAAACTGACAGCTTGTGGTCCCACCATTCATTTGTCCACTGTGTTGCCCTCTGTTCCTGGGTAAGGCTCCACATCACCTTGATCCTCTCTCTCCCATAGCCTCCTTCTTCTGAGGACACAGCTCAGAGTAGGCTGTTTTCCATACACTTTGTTTTCTGGCCTCATGCCTCAGGCCAGAGCACCTCTTCCATCTGGACCAAAGGTCAGCACACTTCTGCTCTCCTGAGCCAGATGGTAAATATTTGACACTTTTCAGGGCACACAATCTCTGTTGTAGCAACTCAACTCACAGAAGCAGCCCCAGGCACTATATAAACAAACACAAACATTTATGTGTTCCAGTAAGAGACGGATTCACCCAAATTGACATTGGACTTTTATGTGGCACCCTAAAATGGTGTTCATCTTCTGATATTCACAATCACTTAAAAATGTAGAAACAATTTGTAGTTTGCGGCTCTGACAGAAGAGATGAGGGGTTGAACTAGGCCTGAGTACCTGGTTGCCAAGCCTCATCTAGACTATGACTAGTCCTTCACGGTCGCCTCAAATGTAACCCTTTATGGAAATAACTGAATTGGGGGGGATGATTAGGCCATGAAGGTGGAGCCCTCATGAATGGGGTGAGTATCTTATAAAGAGTCCCCTAACCCCACACCCCAGAGCTGCCCTGTCTTGGCCACAATGTGTGCATGCAGGGAGAAGACATCATTTGTAGACTAAAGCACATTCTCTCACCAGACATGGGTCTTAACCCTGATCTTCCTGGGTTCCACAATTGTAAAAAATGGATTTCTGCCCCACAGAAGCCACACCGTCTTTGAAATTACAGCACCTGTAACAAAGCTTAAACAGTGTGTAGTGATACTTGAAAGACGTGAACACTTGGAAAGAAGGATGGGCATATGAGAGGGAGAGGGTACCTTTCTGAAGTTCTAACTAGAGCCAAGGATGGCTCTCCTGTCTCATTAACAACCAGCCCTTGCCCAGAGCTCTAAACGTCTCCAGGAGGCAGCATCCTTGAAACGATTCCCCTTTGTACCACAACTTGAGAACCGCACTGCCCTGGTTAAGCAGAGCCTTCTTAGTGCTCACTGAGTCAGGCTGCAGGAAGGAAGGCAAGATGAGAAACACAGCGACCGAAGCCCATGTGCTTGATACAACAGAAAGCAAAGACATCCCATATGTTCCCAGAAGTCACAACAGACATAGGTACCCATGGAGAGAATGTTGAGTAGCTTAGTAGACCATATTGCATGCCATAGGTGCAGGTGAGCAAAATGGACATTGGTCTGAATAGTGACAGAACACAGAACGGGAGACATAAAGTGTCCTAAGGGAACTGTTACCAAGCCAGCAGGTGTAGGACAACCCTAATTTGATAATTCAGTAGCTCAGATAAGTGCACACACATGATGCTTGTGCATGTACTATGTGGTTAGCCCCATTGGGTCTGATCCATCTCTCTTACTGTTAGGTGACACTGAGCAAGTTATTTCAACTCTCCTGTGCTGGTATCTAGTCAGTCAAACATTGATAACAGTAGCTCTTACCACACAATTGTGAGGTGAAAGGAGATAGTGCATTTAAATGACTTAGAATAGTATCTGAAATGTGGCTACTAGCAAGGCTATCATCACCACCACCACCAACATCATCACCACCACCAATACCATCCTCATCACCACCACTACCATCACCACTATCAGGTATCTACAAACTGGTAAGATCTAAGGAGACGTTTATATTACCAGGCTGGTGCTTAATAAATGGGTGTTAAACTGCTATTTTGAACTGACTTCAAGCTACAGCTAGATCCTTCTCTATTTACCATGTGCTTTGCTCCCATAGTCAATGCCCTCCCTGTGGGGTCTTCACTCTTCACAGACTGACTTTGGGTGAGTCAATGATGAAGCACAACCTCCTAAAATTGTATCCTCTGATTTTGAACACTGACTGTAACTTAGAATATGTTGTTTAAACACTTCAAGTCTTTATCTGCTCATCTGTGAATGACAGTAACCTCCCAGTTAAGGTTTGTGTAAAAAATTTAAATAAATAGCACTCTACTTAAAAGATCTCTTCTCAAAGAGCAAATCAATCTTGAGCTTTGCGCAGAGACAGACTTGGGCTGCTCTCAACATTGATTGGTGAAACTTCATTTTGCAGTGGGCAGAAATCAATGGAGAGATGTGAACAGGTCAAAGTTCTGAGAATAAAGAGACTGTGCTTAGCTTCAAATAGAACATCTATATGAAACTCACCACCAATGAGGCTCAGGAAACATGGTGGAAAGAGGCAGAGGATGGGGAGGAGAGTTTTGAGATGCTGTCTTCAGGACTTAGCATGGCTGCTAACATCATGATCCCACAGCTATATCAGTTCTATACAAGATCAGGCTAGTCTGCCATAGATGGCATAGATCAAGCCCTGGCATAGATCAAGACCCATCCCATCCTGAGGAGCTATTGACAGTAGAGAGTTGCCGAGGAAGGGAGAATCCTTTATTGAGAATATGGCCAGTGGTAGGTTTCCCATGCTCCTGTGGGTGGCCCACATCCAGACACATTTTAACAGTACTAACTGGACTTGGGAGTTATGCATAATAAATAAAGACAAATTAAAAGACATGAAGCTGGGGAGTGTATGTTGGGAGGCATGGGCTGGAGGAGGAAAATGGGGAGCAGATAAGATTATATTCTGTTGTAAATGAGTGACATTTTCAAAAATAGTAAAAAAAAAAAAAAAAAAAAAAAAAGATTTAAGCTAAATAACTTTTCTTTGGTGTTTGACTGTCAACTGGAAGAGATTTAAACTCACTGAGGAGACATGCCTCTGGGCATGTCTGTGAGGATGTTTTCAGAGAAGATTAACTGAGAAGGGGGGACCCACCCTCAAGCTAGGTGACAGCTTGCAATAGGTAGCCGGACTATAAAGCCAGTGTGCCTGTTGCTGTTGCCCACCCCACACTTCCCAGACTCCTCCACTTCTTTGGCATTGTAACATGAACAGAGTCCCAGGCTCTCTTCAGGCAACTATCACAACTTCCACCTCCACTGAATTGGGACTCCTTGAGGCATCTTACTCCATTGAGTGAGTAACTAGTGGGTTCCTTGTCTTCTAACGGGTAGACAGAATCCTGTCTTACCCAAACTCAATATGTAAGCCAATCTCATAAATCCCCCTTTCTTTGTATATATGCTCTATTGGCTCTCGTCTTCTAGAAAACCCTACCTAATAGACTAGCTAAAGTAAACTGCATGTTAGAAAATGTCATCTAGATGATGTGGCAACATTTTGATGAACATTAAATTAAACACAGTCAGTTTATTTAATTCTCAACATGAGTTATGACCCCCAAATTATCAGAAAAACACAGATATTTACATTATGATACAACAGTAGCAAAATTATAGTTAGGAAATAGCAATGAAAATAATTTCATGGCTGGGGGTCACCAGAGCATGAGGAAGTGTCATGAGTCAGAATGTACATACTCAGGGTTAGCATAACAAAAGTTATATTTTATTACGCTGAGGATCTTTACACAAGGTTCACACTCTAAATTCCTAACTATGGTCCTAAGCCCGTGTCCACAAGCCTGCTTACCTGTACAACATCTCTTAGCTGAAGGTCAGGTTCGGCCTTTAACAGAAGTCTTTGATTATAATGAGGATCAGGTGTGACTTGCCTTGACATAGAGGTGTGATCTTTAGATCTTGAGGTCACCTCTATGGGGCATGGCCAGTCCCATCTAAGACCATTGCACATTGCCTCGGAGCCCTGCTTTATTCCCTACATTCTTCAAGGGAGGATTGTGGCCACCACCGCTTGGAGCAGCTCAACTCTCCCAAAATTGCCCTAAGGTCCAATCTTGTATCAGTAGGTGTTTCATATAAACTCCTTAATAAATATGAATCCTCTTCTACAATCAGTTGACAGCAAATAATTTCTACTATATTTTATTGTAGAGTCAGGATCCGGGGCGAGACTCTTGAGATGCAGAGCAGGTGGTGTCTCTCCAGATGTGCAAATCAGAGCATTGCTCTTTCTGTCTGATTATAGACTGTCCAGTGGGCATCATGGGTTTCAGGACTGTGTCTGGTTATCTTGAGTGAGTGATGTCACTGGGTTCTGGTTATCAGGTGTAGCCTTGCATATAGTGGGGATTCTAACAATGCTTTTTAAAAGACATGTCTAAAAGGTATATTTACTATGTTCATTACAGGAACTGTATTAAAGGGTCTCAGCATTAGGAAAACTGAGAACCACTGACTAAGTTGAAGAGGTTTATAACCAAAGGAATAGAATCAAAGAGTCTATTTTCCTGAATTTGTTGGCCTTGTGGCCCAGGACAGAATAACATCTTGTACAGACAGACTGTACAATGGTCCAAGGTCTCATGGACATTATAGACTGGAGATCATTGAGGGATGTAGCCATCTGCAACTCTGACTGGCACTGGGAGATTTCATTCCAAGATGGCACACTCACATGGCTGGCATGTTGGTGCTGGCTGTTGGACAGATATTTCATCCCCTGACATGTGGACTTCTCTCCTTTAGGGATTCTCGAGAATTTTAACAATATGACAGCTGGCTTGCCTCAAAAGCAAGAGCCACGAAGCCACAAAGATGTCTTTGACCTGGTCTCAGGAACCATGCTCCATCAGTTTCAAAACATTTTAGTGATTACACCACGAGCCATTTTCACCCTGGAAGGAAATAGCACCGGGTGAATGTAGAAAGGCAGGAATCATGGGGTGTATCCATTAACAAAGACTTAAGCAGGTGAATGTTTAAGGTGGCTACCCCAGAAACAAGGACCTTGAACCTTGGCTCTCAACCTTCCTAATGCTATGGCCCTTTAATCCAGTTCCTCATGCTATGGTGACCCCAAACCATAAAGTTATCTTCATATGTAACTAAATTTGCTGTCGAGAATCATAATGCAGATATCTGTGTTTTCTAATGGTCTTAGGCAACCCTGCGAAAGGGTCAGTCAACCCCAAAGGGATCGTGACCCACAGGTTGAGAACCACTGACCTGGAGCTATTTTCATAAAGAGGAATTTGAATCAACTTGAAAAATGTTGGCTTTCCTGAAAAAATATATCCTTGGTCAGAACCTCCTATAGATTCCTTAGGCTAGACACACACTAGACAGGAGGGCTCTCTCTCAGGGCTAGCATGTTCTTAGTTCTGTCTAGGTGTGGTGTGAGCAGACAGGTTTTATTGAAAGACTGTATCAGAAAGCAGAGTAGAGAACATCTTACTCTTAGGCTATACCATTTTGAGCTTCATATTTCTTGTTGTGTAGTAAAGACCAGAATATTTTACCCTGAGCCCAGGCTCTCTTCTCCCTGGGCTAGTTCTTAGGGGAGTCCTCACCAATGGAGCCTAGGCAGAAATGGTGTGTCACCTGTAGCTTGAGGCGTTGAATGAACTGTGATCCCTTCATTCTCCTCCTCCTGTCTCCCACACACTTTTTAACCTGTCGAGAGGAAGCAAAGCAAGCCTAATAGGGCACTTGGGAGGCAGAGGCAAGAGGATCTCTGTGGGTTAGAGGCCAGTTGGGTCTACAGAGAGAGTTCCAGGACAGCCAAGACTGTTACACAGAAAACTCTGCCCCCCAAAACAAAACAAAATAACAATAACAACAAAAACAAAAACAGAAGACAAACCAACGAACAAAAAGGCTGGAGAGATGGCTCTGTCCTCTGATATTCCAGACTGACTTTATTAAATATATATCACCACACGGAAGCCAAGGCAATAGAAGACAGTAGAGTCACCAGATGGAAAGTTCTGGATCCCTGAATGACAACACAGAGGATAGTTCTCTCTCTGTCTCTTAAGGGATCTGCTGTGTTGCACTGTGCTGAAGGTGGTAAGTATTCCTGCACTGTGCCAGTCTCTGGGTATTGTGACTTCATCACTTTCTATGGCTAATATCAAGAACAAATCATATAAGTCTTCACCACCTTGAGATTAAATTTAATTGTTACAAAACTGAATCCATGTCTGCTTTATTTAATATTTGTGTTTTCATATAGGATATGCAATTTAAAAAGTAAAGGTTATGGGGCCTGCCTTTAGTCCCAGCACTCAGGAAGGCATAGGCAAGTAGATCTTTGTGAGTTCCAGGCCAGCCTGGTCCACAAAGTAAGTTTTAGGACAGTTAGGGCTATATAGAGAACCCTGTCTCAACAGACAAATAAACAAACAAACCAGCAAGTAATAGTGTCAAAGCTCTCAGCTGTGACTGTAAAGTTGATCTACAATGCCAAAGCTTAGTTCATAGGATTTGGGTCAAAAGAATAGACAGGAGGAAGGGTAGAGTTTAAAACAAGTGGATTAAAGTTTTAAAAATATTGTAATAGCATATAAAAATTGATCTCACATATTCAAAAAGTCAAAGACATCCCGGTAGTATGTCTTAACAATTATGAAAGCTCGACAAGGTTCTCTTTATGTCTCAAGAGAATGGGCCAGTTAAAAATAAAACCTTTAACCATATAGTTCTAGAATTAAAGGTCATCTCCAGAGACTGTGGTAACACATCCATAAATAGCTCTTGCAATCCTGTTGACACCATCAAAGAGTGTCTCTCAAACCCCACTAAAAACAAAACCTAGATCACATCCTTTCTTTGTAATTCAGACTCTATTCTTTTTGTCCTTTCACTGAGGAAAGCAAATGCCACAAAGAACTTGGACAAGAACTGACTAGTCACCCCATTCACTTTCCACGCTGGATGTGCTGACTTCACCCCCGTCCACTCTGGGGCTACAGGTCAGCGAGACTTGCGCACAGGGGGTGTGGGGGGGTGTTTGGGGGACATGCATTTGTTTGTGTGTGTGCATGTCTGTCAAGGACCGAGGTCAGCATCAAATGTGCTTCTGCCATCTACCTTGTTGTTTGAAACATTCTCTCTCATGGGGACACTGGACTGCTGAATGGACCACGCTGGCTGGGCAGTGAGCCTCGGGGATGTGCTCATGTTCTCACGCTTACACAGCAAGGACAGCACCAACCGAGATGTCTCCCCAGCTTTCCATGTTTCATTAGATCATGTTTCATTAGATCACAAAGGCCAACATTTCAGGAGGCAACAGCGGGGACCTAGTGCCCCAAATTTCTGGCTTCCACTAGACTGGAACCTCCAAGCAATTCTCAGGTCACAATTGCACAGGACAGGCCCCCTGCTGGCCACATCATGTAAGCTCAGGCCAAAGAAACCTTGTAAATCTCTTTCATTACTTTCTTTGGTTGTATTCGAATTTGCCCCTCGCGAAGCTCTAGCAAACTTCTTCCCCTGAGGTCTGCATGTGTGGGTGCTGGTGGAGACGACAGATAGGTTGGAAGGTACCCTATGTTAAGTGACCAAGCAGCCTGGCCTTTGCTGGTACAGCCCCTGACTGTGAAGAAAACTTTTCCTTTACTCTTTGGGGGGCGGACAATTCACAAAAATGGGTGCATAAAGTAAAACTGGGCTCTCGGGGTATTTCAGTGGCTTGCTGCCAATCCTAACAACCACAATTTGAACACTCAGACTCTAAAGAGCAGAAAACTGAGAACCAACTTCCAAAAGTTGTCCTCTGACCTCCACATTTGTATCATCACAAACAAAATGTTTAAACTTTCTCTCTCTTTTTTTTTTTTTTTTTTTTTTTTAAGAGAAAGTAGTCATTTCCTTTGTGTCTTGGGACACCCCCTGCCCCGTATCTCCACTAAAGCTGGAGTTTCTTAATGCGTTGCAAAGGAAAACAAAGGACATCTTTAAGAGAGATGGGAAATTTATTTACTGTACAAGAATTTCCTGTATATTAAAGATGACTAAGTTTTCCTATTCTCTCTATGTGTATAGAGAAAAGAGGCTCTGGGCACTGATGTAACCGTATGAAAGACTAAAGAATGTGTGACAGAGGAATCATCAAAATATTTGAACAGAAAACAAAGAGAAGCAGCCCTTTCCAGCCTGGTTCTAGTTTACTGAACAGTGGACTTAGATGACTAACTCTAACACATCTGTATTTATACAATCTGGAAGACAGAAATTGCCAACACATAGGAAAACTCGGCAGTTGCGGGGCGGGGGGGGGGGGGGGGGCGGGGGCGGAGATAACAAAACAGTCAACTAAGCTCCTTAAAGTATCTGATGACGTTATCTGGCAAGGCTCATTGTTCCAGTTGTCCCTGGTCTGGCTCACATCTGGCGAGACTGTGCCACCTGGTGGTTTCACAAGAACTACCTCAGAAGGGAATCAGACTGAGTTGAGAAGAAATTCCTACCTTGTCACAGGCAAAGGAGAATGACGTAGAGCAGCCTGAGCACCCTCCCGCGGCCACTTTCAAATTTCTTGGGCCAGGCATGGAGGGGAAGATGATGAGCATCGGATGTCATCATGCCAAAATGTCCCACGGCTGTGCATCAAACACCCAATGGTTCTGCAGACTCGTTCTCTGCCTGTAGATGTTTGTTTGGGGCAGGAGAATTCTCCATCTCACCGGCCATCCTTCAAGAAAGCAGAGACCAATGCTTGTCCGCTATCCTGATAGTGAACTTCCCAACTGAACGGCTGGTGATGCGTCTGCCGTCATTTGCTCTACTTGGGACCATCTTACACTCTGGCCTGTGGTCAGGTCGGTGCAAGTCTCTGATCAGTTAGGAGAAGGGAGTTCAATGCCAGCCATGAAAGAGTCAAAAAAGAAGCTACTGGAAGGAAAACTAGAAACAATCCCCTGAGAAGAAAGAGGTATAGATTATCTTCCAAGTTAATCTCAAACCACTGATCATTCCAAGATCCATAGAAACGTCAAAGAATTGTGTAGAGACTAAATATATGATAACTATAAATGGTAGTGGGAATAATTGAGCTGGGAAGAAAGCATGATTCACCAAAACTCTTAAGGAAAAGCCGGAGACCACTGGAAAGGAATGTATCACTTTGAACAACATGCTGTGGGATATTTTTTATCCCATATCACAGGCTAACAGCTGCATGATTTTTAGTATAGTCACGAATCCATGTAGTTATCAGCTCAGATTGATTCTAGGACATTGCTACTGCCTCAGAAGTAGTTCTGTGTCCACGGTGGTTGCTCCCTATTAACCCCTTTCCTGCTTCAGACCTTAACCACCACAGATCCACTTTCTGTCTCTACGGACTTGTCCATTCTGGACGTTTTATACAAATGGAAGCAAACAGCAGTGACCTCTAATGCCTGCCTTTCCTCACTGGCACACTGTTATAAAGTTACCTGTTGGTAGCGTTATAATTCTTTATCTCTCCAGTGACTCCATGATTGCTCATGGTGAGGCTGTACCACACATTAGCTGTATTTTCCTTGGTAGATGGACCCTGAGGTTGCTTCTACTGCTTGACTATTTTAAATAATCCATCCATAAATACTGATCTGCAGACTCTGTATAAATATACTTTCAATGTTTTCAGGTATATAGCTAGGAGAAGAATTATGGGATCACTTGGCAATCCACATCTAAATGTGTTATTCTCCACAGAGAATATAAATGTGTTATATACCACTTTATGTTCCCAGAGTTGGAAAAAGGGTGCTCAGTCAGTGGTAAAATACTTGGTAATGTACAGGTCCAGGATTTGATCCTCAGCAACACACACGTGCACATCCCATTCATTGTTCAGCTAACTGATTCCACCCATTTTCATTCTTACCAGGAAAGTACAAAGGGCTTGCCTTAGTTTTTTTTTTTTTAACTTGTAAAAGAGAGTGTTTAAAGGGGTTTATGGTTCAGAGGGTTCCAGTCCGTATGGTGGAGCAAAGGTCTGGTGGTGGGAACATCTGAGGGCATACATCTTAAACCATAAGTAGGTGGCAGAGAGAGCACTCTGGGAACGGTGGGCGTCTTTTGAAACCTCAAAGCCTGTTCCCAGTGACTCATCTCCTCCAATAAGGCCACACCTCCTAATCCTTTCCAAATCATTCTACCAACTGGAATTATTCAAACATATGAGTCTGTGGAGGGGGCAAATTTCTTTGAAACCACCACAGGCCTTAATTTTTTTATATACTTACCATTTTTTTTATTTTTAAAGCATTATTATAATCATCCCAATATTGTGCAGCAGTTTTTGGTTATATTTACTTATTTATATTTGAGACAGGGTCTCTCTGTGTTGCTCTGCCTAGTATGGAACTTGTTATGTAGATCAAAGTATGGACTATCATAATTTGATATTTTTGTTTAAGAATTATTATATTCTTATTTATGTGTCCCACCCAGTTATTAACCAGGGTGGACCCTCCTTTGTTTCCAAGTTCAAAGGATGTATGTATATTCAGAGTTGTATACCTATACACTATTTTTATTTGCATGTATGCATGCATGTGTGTGTGCGTGTGTGTCTGTGTGTGTGTGTGTGCGTGCGTGTGTGTGTGTGTGTGTGTGTGTGTGTGTGTGTGTGTGTGTGTGAGAGAGAGAGAGAGAGAGAGAGAGAGAGAGAGAGAGAGAGAAGAGAGAGAATCTCTGTGTGTGCTACTGTATGCATGCACATGAGCATGCATGTGAATGCTGGCACCCCAGTGTCCAGAAGCAACATTAGATCCCCTGGAGCTGGAGCTGTAGATTACTTGGATCCCAACTCTGTTCCTCTGCAAGAGCAGCGAGTGCTCTTAGCTCCTGAGATGTCTCCCCAGACTCTGCTTTGGTTTTATTTTCAAGGGCAGTATTAATGGAAAATAAATAGGCAAACTCTGGGGATGGAAAGCGTATATTCACATTAAAGCTAACCACGTTCACCTTATCCAGTCCATTGGAGAATAATCACGGCTGTGTGCCAGGCCTGCCCTGCTACCCAGGTGCTTATAGAAGCACAGGCTAAAAGCCAGCACTGCCTTAGATGTCCCTCCCACTGATGTAAACAGGCACCTGATAGTCATTGTATTCCATTCATCCCTCTCTAGAGAACTGTCCTTTATAAGACTCAACCATTTTCTTTATAATTTCTAGGAAGTCCTTCTGTATCTTTAAAGTTTGCTGTCTAACAGGCTTTCCTTTCCTTCCTTCCTTCCTTCCTTCCTTCCTTCCTTCCTTCCTTCCTTCCTTCCTTCCTTCCTTCCTTCCTTCCTTCCTTCCTTCCTTCCTTCCTTCCTTCCTTTCTTTCTTTCTTTCTTTCTTTCTTTCTTTCTTTCTTTCAAGTTTGAGACCATGTGAGCTTATAAGAAATGTCAGGTTACCTACCTTGACCAAAGTCCCTCATTTCTTCTTTTAAGCAAACATCTTCAGAATTGCACCATTTTTATAAGATCCCAACTTCTGTCCCCTGGTCATTCTTGATGCCTTCTCCTGGGTATGAAACCATGTCAGCATCTGTCTTAATCAAGGTTTTGTGTTTGCTTTTGTTTTTTTAATTTACTTATTTTCATGTATGTGCATTGGTGCTTTGCCTGCGTCGATTTCTGTGTGAGAGTGTCCCCTGGAACTGGACAATTGTGAGATGTTATGTGGGTGCTGGGAATTGAACCTGGGTCCTCTGGAAGAGCAGTCAGTGCTCTAAACCACCGAGCCATCTCTCCAGCCCCTTTACTCAGGTTTTCTATTGCTGTGATGAAACACTGTGACTAAAAGCAAGATGAGGAGGGAAGGGTTTATTTAGCTTTTACTTCCACACCACTAAGGGAAGTCAGGACAGGAACTCAAACAGGGAAGAAACATGGAGGCAGGAGCTGATGCAGAGGCCAGGGAGGGGAGCTGCTTACTGCCTTGCTTTCTATGGCTAGCTCAGCTGCTTTCTTACAGAACCCAGGACCCTAACCCAGAGATGATACCACCCACCATAAATTGGGTCCTCCCCCATCAAGCACCAATTAAGAAAGTGCTCTACAGACTTGCCTACAGCTGGATGTTATAGAGGTATCTTCACAGTTGAGGCTCCTCCTCTCTGGTGACTCAAAATGACATAAAACTAACCAGCAGAGCACCCTTCTAAACAGGTCTTAAATATGAGCAAATGTGCACACAGTGAGAGCACTGGTAGGCTGTCCTGCCTTGTTTCTTTTAAGAATTAACCTTAATAATCCAAAGCTTTTGTGACAATGAAATACATTTGCTCAAAATTGGGCTTGACGGCAGACAGCTAGTATTTGTTGTAAATGCCCTGCTGTTCCTCCACAGTTTTTGGGCAGTTGGCCTGTTTTTTTGAAGCCTATGGAATATGTTTTTATTTTAATCCCTATTAAGTGTCATTTTCTTAGCCTGCAATTCTATCTTTTTAGAATTCTTTGGATTCACCCAACCATATCTTAGTTTCCTTGTCAATCAATCACAGATTAGCATGGCATAGTTTTGTTTCTCCCTCCCTCCCTCCTTCCCTCCGTCCCTCCCTCCGTCCCTCCCTCCCTCCTTCCCTCCCTCCTTCCCTCCCTCCCTCCCTCTTCCTTTCCTCCTTCCTGGAATTAGGCATTGCATCCAGTGCCTCACATATAACAGGCAGACTCTATACCACTGTGCTGCATTCTGGTCCCTTTTAGATTTGGAGGTGGAGGGTCCCTCTGGTGCTGAGGCTAAAATCAAACGTGTTGTTTTCCTCTGTCAGCCTCCAAAGCAGCTGGGGTTACAGATGTGAGTCTCTGCAGGTGCCTAAACTTACCACAACACATTTAACACAGGGCAGAAAAGATACAGTCAAAAACTTAAAACATCACTTGGGAGTGTTTACAGCATTCTCCAGTGTATTTTGGAAGGGGATTCACTCACAATGCTGAGAAAACCAGGACCCAGCTTCATCTGCCGAGTCCCCCAAGTGGCTCCAACAATTAGCTTCTATTTAAGGAGCCAGGCCAGTAGGAAGTGAATCATAATCTCATCTTATGCAAATTGACTGTACTGGGTAGCCCTGAGAGACGCACATGCAGCCCAGCACTGCCATAGATTATTTCAATGTTACTAGATGGGGAAGGATTTTCTCCCCATGCTTTTAATACATTCCCCCCCCCAATTTTCTGAACAAGTTAAAATAAATAAGGCTTTATTACACCCTCTTTTGTCTTGCAACATTTTATTGTTCACTTCGAACTGTAAAAATAAGTTTCCAAGTTCCTCAGTGAATAAATCTCTCTCAGACAGCAAAAATATATTTCTGCGTCAGTCTCTCACTGGTGACCATCTAGTGAACTATAGCACTTGTGTCTTTTGTTTATAATTTTTATTTTTAAGGATGTGCGTGCAAAGTGTGGGTTATACATGTGAGTGCATATCCACAGAGGCCAGAAGAGGGCATTGTATCCTTTGGCACTGAAGCTCTAGGCAGCTGTAAGCTGCCAGCCCTGTGTGGAAGCTGTGGGTGCTAGGGACCTAAAGCCTGGTCCTCTGGAAGAGCAGCAAACACTTTTCAGCCATCCTCCAAACCCCGGGTCCTGTCTTTCTTTAAGATGTTTCTTTTTGCTCTTTAATTTCTTCTCTTTCCTTTTAAATTCCTATTTCAACTCCTTACATCGTGGAAATTAGACGGCTATGCCATTTACAACTGTTTGTAACATAGACACTCAACATGTCTCAAGCCCTTGATGTGGAGGACTGATCTTGAGCTCCAGAATGGGTTTGGATTTAGTTATTTAATGCTCGAGTTAAGAAAAAAAAAATCCTCACTCATCGGGTAAGGCTCATGAGCTAGAAGATTTGCACACATGTGTGCATCCATCAGCACATTGTGTTTGCATTTGACAGGAGAGCTAGACAAATCTCATTGTCATCACACATCACATCTTTGAAAGTCACAGCAGGACATGTGAACCACTGTGAGGGCATCATGGGCTGCCTCTGCTTTTTCTATTTCCATCTGTCATTAGACAGCAAAGCTCAGCATTGTTTGGTTGGTTGCTATTTTTGACACAGGGCCTTACTGTGTAGCCCTAGCTGTCCTGGAACTCACTGCGTAAACCAGGCGCCTCTAACATACCTGATTCTGCCTCTGAGATTAAAGTTGTGTGCCATCACACTTGGCCTCTTCTGATTTTCTACATTTAGAAAATTTGTGTATGTGCATGTGTATGTTTGTGTGTGTGTGTGTGTGTGTGTGTGTGTGTGTGTGTGTGTGTGTGTGTGGGCTAGAGGTTGACTTCTGGAGCTTTTCAGTATCACTGCTCACCCAATCTTTAGGACAGGGTCTCACTGACTCAGGAGCTCATCATTTGGTTCCACGGGCTGACTAGAGAAAGGCAGGAATCCACCTGCCTCTACCCGTTAACACTAGGGGTAGCACCATGCCCAGTATTTATGTGATTACTGGGGATCCAAACTCAGGTCCTCCTGTTTGTGCCACAGACATGTCACTGCCTGAGCTTTTTCTCTGGTCCCTTCATCTAGGAGCCTTACTTGAAGCAAATTCACTTAATTTGTATCCCAAATTAAAGTAAGTGGGATTAAGCTTTATCTGGCTGATAGACTCTGCTTCAGAGTGTGACCGATATATTATCATTGTAGCTGTTGCTTAATTAAGAAACCTTTCACACAAGTGTATATTCACCCAAGAAGGTGAATCTGCCCTGTTGTGTTCTGTAGCTGTAGCTCATGTGAGTAAGATGTGTTTCAACAACCCCAGTGATAACCAAATTATTTTGACTTCATGTTGGCATAGCCATTTATTTCCTTACCTCCTACAATTAAGGGTAATTACACCAATTTTGTTTCATAGGAAAAGATCTGGAATCATTGTATGGAGTAAGAATTGTTTGCAATATCTCTGGTATTTCTGTCTCCACTATGTTGGTCACATCTAAATATAAGAAGAGCTGCAGAGTATCACATTATTGGTTTGAGTTTCTGTGTGTGTGTGTGTCTGTGTATTGTATATGTGTGTGTGCATGTGTATGTACATGTGTGTGTCCATGTATATGTGTGCTTGTGGAAGCCAGAGATCTGCATCAAGTGTCTTCTTCAGTTGCTTTCCTACTCGTGTGTGTGTATATGTGTGTGTGTATGTGTGTGTGTGTATGTGTGTGTGTATGTGTGTGTGTATGTGTGTGTATGTGTGTGTGTATGTATGTGTGTATGTGTGTGTTGCAGGCTCTCACCTTCGATCTGAAGCTACTCAGCTAGTGAGCTCCACCTGTCCACCTACCACCCAACCTCCCATCATTAGGATTTCAGATCTGGAACCACTGTGCCTGGCTTTTATGTAGGTGATGTGCATCTGAACAGGGAGGGCAGGCAAGTTGATGGTGCCCAAGCCAAGCCGATCTTGGACTTCTGAAACTGGAAATGACTGGAATCACCTGGAATCAGACTGGAGGCTTTGTAAAGAATGAGCATCAGAGTGCCTGTGAGCACTCCAGTCTGATTCCAGGTGACCTGTTTTTTCTGTAATCAGTAGGATTCTGACCCGTGTCGACCCTATAGTTTTTAACCGGTATTTGCTTTCTAATTTTCAAATATAATAAAGAGTCTTTATTTCAAATCTTCATCTGATAAGTTGCTTGAAATGATAAACTGCCTCGGAGCATCAGAACCATTTCTTACCTCCCCGTTGAGGAAGATAGATCTGTCTGGCATGTACCTCAGTTTACTTTTCTATGATGAATCACTGAAGTGCGGCTTAGAAGGGCAAATGGAGTTTTACATTCTATCTGTTAGTATGAAAGGCTTAGAGTTATTTTAGCACCATGATGTCATTTGTCATTTTTGAAGTGAGCTATTCATCTCAATGGCTGTGATCTACAGCCTGTGCCAGGGACTCAGATGCCACATGTCATGTGAACCCTGGCTGTGGCTTAAGGTTTATGTGATTAAGAGTAAATACTGAATTACTCTTGAGAACCTCTATACACACGCAGCACTGCTTTCAAGAGTTCGGATAGCCCAGTGCAGTATGAGCGTTTGGAATTAAGTTCTATGGATTTATACTCTACACTCAAGTGCTATAGGCGTGTGCCTCAATACAAGCAGTCGTTCTTATTTTATGGTCTTTTCTTGGAGTCTTTTTTTTTTTTTTATAAAGTAAGTTTCAACTGCTTTAAACCTTTTCAAAAGTAGATATTAAAAAATTAAAGAGAACTGAAGATACAGCTCAATGCTGACGACCTTCCCTACCATGAATGAAGCTGTGCGTTCAATCTTGCACACACACACACACACACACACACACACACACACACACACACACACACACTGGGATTACCCATAATCCTAGCATGTGGGATGACAAAGCAGAAAGACTGCTGTATATTTGATGCTACATAGTAAATTCAAGACCAGTTTGGGTTGCAGAGCTTTAAAAAAGCAAAACAAAACAAAACTCTTAGCAAATACAAAAATAAAATTAGAAAAATAAAAGAATGAGGGAAAGGAGGGATGGAGGGAGGGAGGAAGAAAGCCAATGAGAGATTTCATGTATCTAACAAACAGCAGATTACATTCAGTGTGGACATACAGCCATTGAACAAGTCTTTGGCTGCGAAGGTCTGAGGGGCGGAGGCCTACCGTCCATCTGCTTTGACTCTCACGCCCCATGTTAGTTGTAATTAGTGGGCATCCTGCCTCTTCTAAGTTGGCATTTTGTCACAGCTTCCCCCTTTCCCCACAATTTTCCTCTCATAGGTCACTGCCTGGGTTCATGCTGGCTCTGGTTTTAGTTTCTGCCTCTAAGCTAGGAAACTCTGAGAAGCACATTCAACGTAGGAAAAGAAAGTCGGACACGGATGAAAAGTTGGCAGAAGTCAAATCACTTCACTGCTTGTCCCTTAATTAAGGGAATTGCAGAAGTGTTAATTTAATTACACTTAAACACCTCATTGAAAATCAGCAGTCTGTTAGCTTCAGGCACACAACACATCTGTGATATGAGTCCAAAGACTTTGTTTCAGTTTTATAAAGCAAATGCTTAATCTGTGACGACTCTTCTATTTTAATATGGTCCTAGCTTATTTCACTGGGTTCACTACAGAGCATCTAACACCATAAATCCCAATGAATCATGGCCCTTGTTTTTAATCTTTAACAAATTAGAACTATACTTATTAAATTAAAGTATTATATTCAGTTCCTAGCCACAGACAATTCCTAGGTACTTACATGGTGCACAAACATCCATGCAGGCAAAACATCAGGATATACAAAATACATCTTTAAAAGACTATTTGGTAGACAGCTGAGGAGATGTCTCCCAGAAGCATGAGGAACTGATCTCAGATCCCCAGGACTTATGTGAAAAGCTGGATGTTGCAATATTCATTCATAACCCTAGTCTGGGGAGGGGCAGAGTTAGGTTGATCCCTAGAGGTCATTGGTCAGCCAGCCTAGCTGAATCAATGTGTTCCAGCTTCAGTGAGAGAGACCTTGTCTCAAAATGATAAGGCAGGAAGGGGGTTGATGGAAGAAGTATCTGCTATTGACCTCCAGCTTCCACATGCATGTGCATGTGGAAGATGCTTTCCCTTGTACACATACACACCCATATATACACAAGAAAATGAAAAAAGGAAAAGAAGGAACAGAGGGAGGTTAGATTACTTGGGAATTAGTGAAGAGTTCACTAATAAACTCATTTTCAGGGGAACAGGTTTTGAATAAACTAGACCACCTGCCAATCAGTGGTGAGGTCCAGGCACCATCCATCTCCAACAGGTCCTCTGGACTCATCCAGCACTATGGCTTCAGATGGCTACTTCAGCAGCTGACCGAAGAGCCCTCCCTCCACCGGTGCAGCAGGTGAACCTGATTCATGTTGCAGCAGGAACTGAGTTTAGCAGTCACTGAAGTACCATCTGGAGACAAAAGAGCTTTACTTGTGTGTCTGCTTTTCTGCGTCTAGTCTAACTGCATTTGACAAAATGCAGGTGACATTTGGCAGGATGTCAAGGCAACACTTAATTTCTACTTATGGAAAGAGGTATGTTTGATTAAAGGCTAAAGATATATCATATTTAATCTCTAAGTCTAAATATCCTCACAGGAGAAGTGTTTTCCATTAGGGAGGGCTTTGTCTGAGGACAGACGAATCCCTGTACCACAGAATCTTCTCAGGACTGAACTCACATTACATTATTGTCCAGATGTAGTGTTACAGACCCTCATCGCCACAACCCTACCTAGGGATCATTAGCCACCACCTCTACCACTTTCCATAAAGGAAATACTTAATGGAGAGGTCAACATGCTCACCCATGATCACTTTTTGGCCCCAGGGTTGTGCTCCTACCACCAGTAACTCTATGAAATAGGTAAAATCAGGACCATGCTTTGCACTTCACATGGATGCTTTGGGGTTAGGTTAGGTTAACTGTCATGATGTCTGAAAGCTTTATACTTTACTCTTTCGTGTGCTATTTTCTGTGTTCGTATTACTAGTAAGCTATCAGATTTCCTGTTCTCCTATTATTTATTGTCTTAAAAATAGATGAAGAAGAAAAGAGAAAAAAAAGGAAGATCGGAGGTTTGTTCAGCCAACCAATGGTTGAGAGAGAGAACAGGTCTGCTCCCTTCCCATCTCTCTTCAAGTCAGCTTCTTCCCTAGCTGTGGCTGCTTTGCTTTGGCATCAGACTCCTTCCTGGAGGGCCATCTGTGCTTATGGCCACTTTCAGGAAATCCCGGAGGCTGATGAACCCATTCCTCACTGTTCCATGTTGTTCCCCGAATCTGCTGCACTTCCAGGAGCGTTTCTTGGTTTAAGCCCCCTTCTGGAAGCAGGTAGAATTGCAGCTGTCTATCTGGCTAGCGCCCATCTCTAATCCCTGTATCTGAGGATAAATAATGAGCACAGATATGAGTTTAGAAATAGCCCTCTGGGCTCATTTGAGGTCCAAGATGTTACAGAAATAATATTTGGTTAGCTTCATGCGCCAGTTTGTGGCCAGAAATTAAACCATAAAATGTGGGTGCTAAGGAGTGAAGAGGTTGCATGTAGTTCAGCCCTTTCCTACCACACCAGTCCCTTTCCTACCACACCAGTACCCAAGCACGCACATCACAGGTGCTTTACTAGCTAAATCTCTCTCTCTCTCTCTCTCTCTCTCTCTCTCTCTCTCTGTGTGTGTGTGTGTGTGTGTGTGTGTGTGTATACATTTTGAGATTTGTAGGCATGCAAGTACATAAACTTGGGAGGCTAGAGCTCAATCCTGGGTGTTTTCCTAAGTGCTAGGACCACAACACCATTGTGTCAAACATATTTACGTAGATTCTGGGAATTAAACTCAGGCCTTTTTGCTTCCAAGACAAGCATTTTACTGACCGAACCATCTCCCTAGCCCCAACTACCAACCCTGACTCAAATACTTGTTCTTACAGGTTTCCCACCAAAAATTCAGAAAATGTTGCAATCAAGTCTGACAGATATCCCGTCATCCCCTTCAAAGTACGGGGACTCTCTGTGGTAGTCATCTATCTAACCAGTTTTTACAAAGGGTGGACCCTATGCCACCAGTCTTGTGCTATGTACTCAGTGAACACACAGCTGGTAGGCTTGGCTCTTACCTACCAGCAGCTGAGCGTGGAGTGGAAGATTCTGAATGAGCAGAAGAGCCGCACCGTGGTCTTCCTCTTTCTCCTGGTCTTGGTCACTCCAGTGGGGTTGGAGTGTCTTAGGATAGTTTTCCATAAACATGACATAAATTTGGAAGTTTAAAGGATGGGGGTCACACAATTGAGAGGACATGGGAGGGTCTGGGTCTGAGCAGAGAGGCAAACAAGACGTCCGTGTACAGCCAGTCCATGACCTAATTTGATTAACCAGTGCTCCAGAGATGGAGGCCATCAGGATGATGGCCACACTCCCCCAAACTGGATACCTGCTCCTTTTCTTTTGAAAATTTCTTTTGTACATGGGCTCAGTCTCCTCTCTGTCTCTTTCTATCTTAAAATAGAGAAGAAGGGAGGTTAGTTCAACCGTCCAGTGGGTGGGAAGAAGATCGGTCCTTGGAGGATGATGTAGTACTATCCCAGTCCTTGGGAGAGCAAGTGCACCTCAGCTTCTTCCTGTCCACCCCCACCTCCCTCCACTTTCCCCAATTGTTCTTTTCTGACCCCTCTTTTGGGAGTTTTATTTTTCATCTCTTTGGTGGTCCTGCTCTTTGCTTGCTCATTGAGTGATTTATACATCCCAGGCTGCCTCCAAGACAAAGTAGGATGAAAACTCAAAGCAAATGACTAGAAAGAGAAGCCAGGATAAACACAAACCAACAGTCTCTAAGCCTGTGTATACATCTGAGCTGTCCAGGGTGCCTCACCTTGACTCAAAGCAGTCTTCCCAAGGTCCTCGCAAGGATGTGAGGAGAGCTGGGGGCAAAGCCTCTTCATACTTCCTTCTTTACCTTTTAAAGATCAACAAACATGACCTTGGGGCTTATAAAGGAGGAGTCTTTGTTAGTTCTTGAAGTGGCTCACATCATCACACTATCTCAGTGAGGCTCCTTCTACAACTGCAGCTCCGTGGTCCCCAGGACCCACGTGGTTTCCCAGTTCAGACAGTGTGGGAAAGACCCCTTGTTATCAGTGTGAATTCACGCTCAGCTTCCTTCCCTGGACAGAATGTACCTATGGAAACATACCTTGGAAGATGGTTTTGATGATAGCTGGTTCCTTTTAGTCACATTTGATGTGGTCAGTAGTGGGGTCTCTAATCCTGGTGAGTGAGTGATCTTACACCAGCGGTTTTCAACCTTCCTAATGCTATGACCCTTTAACATGCTGTGGTGACCAAAAACCATAACATTATTTTTTGTTGATACTTCATAACAGTGATCTTGCTATGGTTATGAGTTGTGATGTAAATACTTGATTTGTAGGATATCTGATATGCCACCCCATGAAACAGTCATTCAATCTCCCCAAAGGGTCATAAACCACAGGTTGAGAACCCTTGCCCTAGACAAGTCACGACACTCTCCAGTTTCTCTTTGTTCAGGTTTTCAACATTCAGACATGAAGCAACCCATTGTCCTAAACATTAGAGATGTAGAGATGAATGTATTGAAGGCTCATATTTTAAAGTCTTGATCCCCACTGATGAACTATGGAAGGACCGAGGAACCTTTAACTAATGACAGGGTGGTCTGTTGGTCATTGAGGATGTCTCTTGAAGGGAGTAGTGGATTCTCTTTTCTTTTATATTTTTTATTATTTTATTTCATTTTTTACCTCCTGGCCATGGGGAAAACACTTCGCTATGATGTGATCCTTCCCCAGAATTCTAGCACAGGCCTGCAAACAATGGCTGGAGACTGGAAGTCCAGGGCCCAAAATAAGTCTCTCATGAAGTCAGTTACTACAGGTATTTGTTTGAGTGACAGCTGACTTAACACATGTGGAGTGAGTGGTCAGAAGCTTCTCAAAAGGCCACAACTGAGCTAAAAACATGGCTGATGGGAAGCATCCAGCTATAAGAACAGAGCCCCTGAGGTGGAGAGAGCATCTAGTGTAGAGTTCTGCCATAGGGCTGACAGTTTAGCTCTCTCTCTCTCATACACACACACACACACACAAGTTCACAAGGGAGCCTGCCTCAATACTGGATACTATGGATACTAGATGCAGACACCAGACTCCTGGACCAGAGCAAAGATTTTATTTTTCACACTGACTGCACATGAGCGACATTGCTTCTTCACACTCCTTTGCCATGAACAAAGGTATTTAGAGGTAAAATTAGCAAGGTTTACTAATGGGTTTGGATTTGGGGATGAGAAAATGATTTGAATTTAAGATGCTTTCCAAACTGGAACCCTAAGAAAAGGAGTGTGAACTGATGGTTTGGGTAAGGGCTTATGACTTGAAAGTACTTGTGAACTTTGAACAGAGAAAGTTGATGAGTGAAAGATGTCTATGTAAGGGGTATGGAAAGAAGTCTACTATGAGAGTCCAGGGTTGGGAGCGAGGTCCAAAACTGGAGGTACACTTGGTAAGCACTCCCTTGGCAGATACAAGGTCTTGACCATCCAAAGACTGATCTCTCTGCTAAAGATTTCTGTCCGTGTTTCTCTCTTCACCTGGACAGCAGAATCCCCTGCAGACTCCCTTGCAGCTATTGTTAAATACAGATCCCTGTTCCTAGGCTCCTCTCATCTATTTCATTTGAAATTTTGTGACCCAATGGATAGGTAGATAAATGAGAAAATAGATGGATAGTAGACTGATTTTTCCGCATAGTGTTTTTGAAAATTTACTGTGGTTCCAGAATTGAGCTTGATTGTGATGGTTGAGGCCATGACAGTTCATGAGACTGGAGCAAGAGAACCACTGAGGTTGCTCCTGATTTCTCTGTTCTGATAATATGGTTCTGAAGTCTTCCTCCAAATAGGACAAGGGAAGAATAATCCCCTTTGTGTAAGCCACCACAGTTGAATTGTTTGTTAATTTTGGTCCTGCTGTAGCTTCAAACAACCCCATAAAAGCATACTCAATTGCCAAGGCAATCATGCTGAGAAGGTCTAAGGGAAATATATAGAGTACAAGGCTGTGTTCTGTGGAGTGAATAACGCTAATACGAAAAGGATTTGAGCCTGAAAGTTTGATCTACTCTCAGTCATGATGTCTTCAGCCATGTTATAAAACACAAAGAGACTCCCATAAAACATGCCCTTGGCCTGCAGAACTTTGAGTCAAAGAAAATTTCCTTGTTTATAAATGGCCCCATCTTTGGTATTTTATTATATCAGCACACTATAAATTAAAAATGGACACACAAATTATTACTACATAAATTTTAAATAAAATAAAATTTATTTCCTTAGGAATGAGCAATTTAGACACTTCATTAACTTAACCTGAAGATAAATTCCATTAACTCTTGAATCTCTTAAAAATGTCCAAGTCCTAAAGACTAGAGACACAGCCAAACAATTCAAAGAGTTTGTTGCTCTCCTGGAGAAACACACACACACACACGCACACGCACACGCACACGCACATGCACACACATGCAAAAAATAAAATCATCTAAAAAATTTCCATCTCTTTGGATCAATGTATTATATTTAAATTTTTAACATTTCAAGTAATTAGCATAATGGTTTACATTCAATTATGCCATTCTCATGTATTTTATTTTTGAAAGGGTGTCTCACTGTTGCCTAGATTGGCCTCAAACCTAAGGATTCCCCTGCATCAGCCTCTTGAGTAGCTGGGATTACAAGTGTGTACTACCATGCCTTGGAATTCTCATCTACCAAACATCTTTACCAATTCTGATAAAATCATAATGAATCTGTTCTAATGGCTTTTAATGAGCTATGTCAGATTTTCTTATACCCTTATGTCAAAATCACAACCCAAATACCAATTTTGCATTTTAGCTTCGGATCATGAGCTCTTTAAACATGTAATTCACTTAAACAAGGAAAACAAAACACAATGAGATTTCCCCTACAGTTAGCCTGAAAGTTCAATAATACGGATGTGATACTTTTGACATCTCTGTGTTTAGTCTACATATCCCAGGACTTGGTCAGTCACTCACTTAACAAAGAAATAGACTTTTTACCACAGGGGACTCAGAATTGCTAAATTGATGTTCCTGAGTATGAGCACAGCATGGTTGATATCTCAGGTCAGCTAAGGAGGGTGCACTGGAGTGAGATTAATTCTCCAGAGCTGGGGAATGAGGACCTAAGCCTCGTTTGGAGTTATTAGGGCATGGATAAGAGGTTTCCATTCTGTACACTTCAGAAAGATGCCACTTTAGAACCCATGTTCCAAGCTGGAAGTTCTGTCTGGTTTATGTCATTTTATGTATGAGATCATGTGCTCCAGCTCTCAGCCGACACTGCTCACATTTCCATGCTGCCTTAAAGATGCTCCAGTCATAACACATGCCATTCCCCTTCATGTGACTATTTAGAAACTCCCTGGAATGGGGTTATAGCATTTCACATTCCATCAGCACCACTCTGTTTAACTTGGCTGCATTGCTGTTTGGACACTGTCCCCTCCGGAGTCTCCCTAGCACGTTCTCCACATTAGCTGAGACCACCCAGAAGGGTGTTGGCTCCTCTCTCCACTCTGCTTTGTGTTAATGGGGGAGATGGGGACATCGTGGGGGCTGAGCTGGTGCCATTTTGTTCTAATATCTCACCATTTGTACTTCTGTGTAGAGTGGCAATGTTATATCTCACAATTCTATTTCACCCAAATAATAAGGGAATACTCTTTGAGTAGCTGGAAAATTGCCAATTATATTTCTTGTCCCTCTCAGGCAAAATATCCACTGATAACCAAATTTCTTCCAGTTAGAGGCATTCCTTAAAAAAAATTAAATACTTTAAAAATAGCTTATCAGTTTGAATGCTCTTTAAAAACTCAAATCTTGAGAGACATCAGTTGATGAAGTATCTTTCTGGGGAACAATCATCTCTATTTGTCCATATGGCTTCAGATGATGTTCATGCTGGTGTTTGAGCATGGGCAATATTTATTTTCCCCCAATTCACTTATCAGAGAAAGCATGTTTCCTCCCATACAGAGCAAATAAGAAACAGGAAAGAGACTGTCCTCACGGACATTTAACAAAATGTATATGGTCTATCTATGACTGGAAGGTAGTACTGAGGTTTGCCCTGTCCCACTCCTTCCGTGTATGGAAGTGCCATGCCTCCTTCTTTGTCTTTGCAATAAATTGTATAGATGGTGCTTTGTTCCTGTGTACTTTGTCATGTGTCACACATCTACTATCTATCAACACCAAAATCACAAAGCTCCATAGCTAGTAACTACCACCATTCACCACTACCACCACCAGCATGACCACAACTCTTCACAAACATCATCATTCACCATCATTCACCCTCACTACCACCCACCACTATCACCACAACCATCATTCACCACCCCTATTATCCATCACTATCCACCACCACCAATTACTATGTCCCAAACTCCCCAAGAGACATCTGCCAAAACCCCTCCCAAAACAATATCTTTGGCTTTTGTTGAACATAAGAAACCAGGGTCATGTATCTTTACGAACAATGATATAAAAATGACCAGCTAACTCTCTGTGATGCTGTTTGCTTGAGGACCCATCATGTCACTCCTGCAGAACTTTCTTAATCTTCTCTAGTGGCTGTGCACTAGAGAGTATACTGAACAGTCACACTGGGGACCCTCTTCCTTCCACATCTCATGCCCAGACCCTGTTGGGGGGTTAGGAGAGACCTACAAAGGGAACAAGTTCCTTTTTGTACCTCAGTTTTACTCAGTAGAACAGATAAAAACAGCACCAAAAGAAAATTTTAAGCTCCATCCAGGCCTTAGAAAAGGGTGGTGTATGTGTGTGTGTGTGTGTGTGTGTGTGTGTGTGTGTGTGTGTGTGTATGCGTGTGTGTGTGTGCATGTGTGTGTATGTGTTGTGTTTGCTTATTTATACTTTGACAACAAAGTATGTTTATTATTGTGATATTTGGACTCAGATAACCTTTGTCCAATACAACAATAAGATATACAGCAATTGGTTTCCCTTCCCATCCACGAGAATTTACTGAAGCCACAATAGCATTAGAAGGAACCTCATTTTAGTAAAGCCCCAGGAACACACACTTGTCACAAGCAAGGGCAGCAAGAGTACACATAGAGAAAACTGAAATTATGTGTAGATGTTGGGAACTTCTAGATACTTCAAAGGACCTCGAAGCTAAAGGTGTTGGTTCCTGTATGTCGCCATCCTTCTCCCACACGAGGGGCACCAGCCTTCTCTCACTAACAGTCCAGCTGAGGTGCAAAGAAGAAAAGGAGGAATAAAATGGCAGGACGTAAAGGAGAAAAGAAGAGGAAAATGGGGAAGAGGAGGGAGGAAGATGCATGATTGTCTAGGTGAGTAGTCTATCTGGATGAAGAGCTACCCAAACAACAAGTGTAAAGACACGTCCATCAGAACCCTTCGAAGGCTGATGGGTGGAGATGAGTAACTGGCTAGCTCTGGTAGGTCCAGCAAACTCAGAGAGTGTTAGTGTTATCTGAAGAACAGGTAAGTGTGTTTCACGAGAACAAGTAGGAAGGAGATACTGTGTGTAGATACAGTGCTTCTGAAAAGCTGAAACTGTCTTGGTGTTTGCCAACTCCTTCTGTGTAAATACCTTCACCATGAACAATTTTAAGCCACAAATGGTTAAGGAATTTGTTTCATAATTCAAGAATGCTTAACCACCAGGTTCCATGTGCTAGTAGTATAAGCCAGTTCCAACACATCCCATGCAGCTCATCATGTTTAGATGGCTGCCATCTAGATCGTGGCATGTAGACATATCTCCCTGACTCTACGAGAACCATAATTTAGTGGCATTAATGGTTATTCATTCAGTATTAGCAGAATCTTTATGAAGCCCACTGGCAGAATAGGTCTCAATAGCACATTTGTAGTCTCAAAGGCACCAGAAAGCAGAGGGCTGAAAGGCCACTCGATTCGGTCAATATTTAAATGAAAGATCATTATAGAGGTGACTCTTATAGTAAATGTTCTAATGTGACTTCTCTATATAAAGTTTTTAAGTAAATAAAAAACAATCACTTATAATTTTGTACAGGAGTTGAGGTGTACATGCTTCTTGACCTCTTGCCCCATACGTTCACTAAATAGTTCATCAAAAACTACTTACTGGCTGGAAAGTTCTAGAGAATGTGGAAAGATGTCCTGACATGAGATGTGCCTTCCCTGTGCGCTGGTTGGCAGAGGAGACCTGGCTCAGAGAGCAAGAGAAGCCAGCAGCCCCAGGAGAAGAGAAGCAAGTGTCATTCCAGCGCGAGGCAGTTGACTATACTGTCACCATGATCTGGTCCAGAGTTTTCCGTCTGAGGTCAGGCACCGTGGCCTCTTTGCTGGGGTAGCCCACAGGAAGCAGCAGCAGCAGCTTCTCATGTGAGGGGCGGCCAAGGAGCACCCTCAGACGAGGCCCACAGTTGAGGGGAGTGGTGGTCACTGTCACTAGCCCTGCATTCTGAAACAGGGAGAGCAAAGAGTGTTTTAATGTCAAGCAAACCCACAGCTCTGTCTCCAGCCCCGGGCTGATCTCTTTCCTCCTGCTCATTTCTTTTTTGTTGTTGTTGTTGAAGTTGGGTGCCAAAGAGGCTGCCAGCTCAGGTTAACCTTTTGTAAACCTTATCTGTGCATCTCTGCCTGCTGTCTCCTTAGCCAAACATCAGGAAACATCTGGAAGAATAGCATCTCCCTTTCTAATGATGCTTAAGCGACAGACATGGCTGTTTTATGAAAACAACTTGAAGAGTGTAACTATCCTTAGAGAATGACAGAGATAAGCTTAGAGCTGCTCCGTACCTTGTCAGTGGCCAAATCCGCAATGGCAGTCCAGCAGCACTGTCTCTGCACTAAGGCCACTATAATTTTCCTGACAGATTTTTTTTTTTTCCAGAATTCTGGTTACCCATCTGACTATAATTTGTTATTAGTAGTCATAATAGAAACATCTGAACCCATATGTTTATAAGGATCTGGACTGAATTACTATGGGCTCATCTAAGGTCTTGTACACATCATTGCATATCTTCATCCATAAAATGTATGTAAGGGCCAGGGAATCACTCCATCAGTGAAATTTGACTTGGTTCAATCTTACAGAACCCATAAAATAATAAAAACTGAGGCATGGTGATGCATGCTAGAGAAGTAGAGACAAATGTATCTGTACAAACATACAGTGCCCTCTAGGCCTCTCCCCAGATATTCTGCCTCCTCCCCATGCTTCCCCTGTCACCTAGCAACCCTGAAGCCTGAGCCAGGAGGAGAACCAGGAGCTGCCTCAGGCGTCATATGTGGTCATCCCACCCACTGAGTCACTGTACTGAGGATCTGGTTGCAGGAAGAGTTTTTATTTTTTTTCCTTGCTCAGTCCAAACTATCTTGAACTTCTGGAAAACTAGAAAGTAACAAAGCTCAACAGGAAAGCTAGACTGGCCAGCCCTTTCAGAGGCCAAGGGCAATATGGGAAAGGGCTGGCATCAGGCTCACCCTACTTCTCCCGAAGCCTAACAAGGCAGTACCCTGTGTTCTGACACTGTCCCAAGACACCTTCATTTATCTGCCTATAGTGTCAGGAGAGAAAGCAAGAGCTAGGCACTTGAGGATTGTTTAAGGCACAGCAACAGCCGTGTGTTGAAGTGGTAGACACAGGCTACATCTTTCTCAGAGATGCCGAGGAACCTCATCTATACACACATGTACGGGATTGACCCTTCAAAGCAGGACCATTCTCTCTTACAGTATTGTTTGTTAGGTTCATTAGTATATATTGATCATCTCTTCCTCATTGCCCCCCAATGCCATCAGATGAACTGTTTATGAGATATCTAACACCCAGTGTTCCCCAAAGATGGCACAGGGGTTGAGAGGCAGAGCTCAACCCTGATCCATTTCACATTTGCATTGCTTTAGTGCCTCTGCAGAAAAGACCTTTTGTGGTGATAGACTGTATATTTAATAAAGCCAGCCTGGAATATCAGCGAACAGAATCACCCACAGACAGGCCATGAGGGTCAGAGAATGGTGACTCACACCTTTAATCCCGTCACTCAGGAGACAGAGATCTTTCTGGGTTTCTGTGAGTTCAAGGCCTAACAGCCAAACAGTAGTAGTTTATACCATACCTGTAATCCTAATTCTAGGATTATGAGACAGAGTTGAACCGGAAGTGAAATAGCTGGTCATGGAAGATATATAAGGCAGGAGGAGGCAGAAATGCAATCATTCTGTAGGAGTGACCAGTTAGGCTGAGGACCCTTGAAGATACCATTTACCGTGTACAGCCTGAGAAGTTGGCTGGGTGAGAACTGACTGTGAGCTGTTTCCTCTCTGATATTCCAGCCTTTTCCCAATATCTGGCTCCAGGTTTTCATTATATGCTAACTAGAATTTGTGCGATGATCTTTGTAAGCACATTGCTGTCCTTCTCAGGCAACACAGCGTAGTAAACCTCTCAAGGACAGAGTGAAGAGCCTGATGGCTGTTTAATCATCCCACCAGCCTAGAAAGGGGTAGTGTGCATTTGAGGGGATTACATCTCTGAGACATTCAGGCTCTGGCTTTCTTTATGGATGACTGCTCAAACCCTCAAGCTGCATGCCATTATGGAAGAAAGCCAGCACAACAGCATTTCTGACTCTGAGTTAGCGCAAGTGAATTTCCAGGGAGACCTAGGATTTCCTCTAATCCAGGTTTTCAGGTTTTTGTTTTTGGTTTTTTGTTTTTTTTTGTTTGTTTGTTTGTTTTTTTGTTTGTTTTTTTGTTGTTGTTGTTGTTTTTTTTGTCAATCAGTTACCTTTTCTAGGAACTCAACTTTCAACTTTAGATAAAAAATTCCCAAATGACTCCTAATTGGAAACTTGGCTGAAACTTCCTTATAAAGCAGAGGTTTTCAACACGTGGGTCATGACCCCCCCCCCAAACCATTGGAAAACACTGATATTTACATTGCGATTCATAAAAGCAGTAAATTTACAGTTATAAAGTAGCTGTGAAAATAATTTTATGGTTGGAGGGTCGCCACAGCATGAGGAACTGTGTGAAAGGGTTGTAGCATTAGGGTCACCACAGCATGAGGAACTGTGTGAAAGGGTTGTAGCATTAGGGTCACCACAGCATGAGGAACTGTGTGAAAGGGTTGTAGCATTAGGGTCACCACAGCATGAGGAACTGTGTGAAAGGGTTGTAGCATTAGGGTCACCACAGCATGAGGAACTGTGTGAAAGGGTTGTAGCATTAGGAGCACTGAAAACCGCTGTGCTAAAGTCACTCCTGGTCACATGTCTTCCTTGTGTCCCTGGGGCCTGTGGGTGGGCAGCCTACCTGCAGTGCAGCCAGCAGGATGCCACAGGCAATGGACACGCTGATCTCACTGTAGTAATGGATTTTTTTCTTTCCATTGGCAGCAAAACCGTGGACTTGTTTGAAAATGAGAATCAGAACTGGGGCAGTGTCCAGGTACTCTTTAATCCAATTGGTTCTAGAGGGAGAAGGTAAAAAGATATTTAAGAGAATATTTACTCTGAATGTTGGATTTTTTTCTCCTCATTTAAAAACTACCTTAGTTTATCTACAATTTTAAGATATACATTTGTCTTTTCTATTAAATGGGAAAGACTAGATTTTCATTTTTTTGGCTACATTCATCTTTTCTATAAGATTAACAAAGTTGATAAGCATATATTAGTGTGTGCTCAGCATGGCAAAGCATGTACTATATTGAAATATACAAAGATCCTGAAGCCTTAGATCACCTAGCTGATACTCAATGAAGCCTGTTCAGGGCTACTAGGGAATTAAATAACAAGTGTGTTGGAACACTCTGAAAGCGAAGGGTTGATATTGAAAAGAGCATTGAAAGCCACAAAACGGACTTCAGTTGCTCAATGAGGGTGAAGAAAGAGAGTTGGGAAAGGTGCCCAGGAAAAATGAATGTATGAATATAATCGGTAAGGAAAGAGGATGTGTGTGTCAGGCCAGGAAACTTCCTGAAGCCTGCAGGATGGAGGGCATACCGGGACATGGGTGGGCTGGAAGGTACATGCAGATTTTGCAGGGTCCTGGCCCTCATTTGGTGGGTGATGGAGGGTTTGCCTCATGCTGCTGAGCAGAAGCATCACATGATCAGATGCATTTCAGAAACGTGAGTTAGAATATCACCAAGAATGACCTTTGAACTACAAAGCCATCCTAGAGGGAAGCTTGACCATGGTGTGGCTCAGGCAGGAGGGTAGTCAGTCAAAGGAGGGCCAGGCTGGGGAGGACTGAACGAGGAGATACAGATTACAGAACAAGGAAAAGGAGCAAGTGGACGGGACGGTGGTGGCAACTGGAACTAACACATGACAGAACAGGAAGGCAGCCTAGCTGTGGGAAGAGGCAGTGGTTTCAGAGGGAGCCAGGAGCCACTGTGATAGCTTGGAAACTTTGTTTTCCAACTCCAAACATATTTTTTGATTCTGTTACCCTGGCTCCTACATCTGGCAGAAACATCCTTCTAGAACAGAAACTGAAAAGAGCTTTAGGACCAGAGAACCATCTGTTCCAAACTGCGTCATTTTCCCCATGGGATATTGCATATATCAAGAGGTGGTTACTATTAATTTTACGGTTTAGCCTACTTATGCTTCACCATTTTAAAACACAGGAGAAGCCTATAGTCCTTTGCTGATCTCAAGCCATTGCTTTCAAAGATCTTCTCCCTCATCCAGCCAGTTTAGCCCCATTTGTTAGTATTTTTCCACCTCACAGAAAGGGAGAACGTTAATTCAGATCAACACTGGAGCCGGAGTATCTGGCTACATTCTCACTGCTGCTTCTTCGTGTGTAAAGTCTGCTTCTGTGTTCCCATCTTCTGTGGTCATTGTGGGAGTGAAGTAAGTTAATATGGAAAGTTGCTTTACTAATACAAGAATCATACTTTGAAACCACAGAAATGCTGATACAAGAGGATCCCCTTTGAAGACTGTTTGGACTCACTAGATGTCTAGCATTCTGCCCTCACTGATGACACTTGCTGCCTTCAGGCCATGAGCAGGTCGGGCAGTTATTCCCAAGAGTCGATGCCTGTGCCCCAGGCTATATGCTGTTATGTAAATTGTATTATGTTTTTTGATACTTTTGTGATTTAAGATTCTGATCATATTCATAATAGTTAAAATTAACTTTACAATATCTATTTTTATTTTATGGATATGAGTGTTTTGTATGCATGTATGTATGTATGTATATATGCATGCATGTATTATGTATGTATGTATGTATGTATGTATATATGTATATATACCGTGTGCATACCTTGTGCCATGTGGGGGGATTATATTGTTCCATTGTAAATAATTGTCCTACCCACTGGCTTAATAAAAAGCGCTGATTGGCCAAAGGCAGACAGGAAGTGTGGGCAGGGCTATCAAACTAAGAAAACTCTGAGAACAGGAAGAACAGAGCAGAAATGCCACAGAGACTCCAGAGTTGCCAGACAAGCCAGAAGATGCAGAGGACAACTGTGCTGCTCTGAGAAAAGGAACCGAGCCCCATGGCTGAACAGGATAAGAGTCACGGGTTAGATGAAGGGTAAAGAGTTAGCGAGCTATATGCTTGGGCCTTAGGCCGATCAGCCTAAAATTAATGTAAGCATCTGTGTGTCTCTGCGGGTCTATGGGTCTGCGGGTCTAAACCTTGGAAGTCCAGACCAGAAACCTCCTACTACAGTGCCCAGAGAAGCCAAAAGAAAACACTGGATCCCCTAGGACCAGAGTTACAGATCACTGTGAGCTGTTGTGTGGGTGCTGGGAACCAAACTCAGGTCCTCTGTAGGAGCAACCAGCAAGTGCTCTCAATCACCTGGGCCTTTCTCCAGACCTGATTAAAATGTAAAGGTGTATAAAACATGTATACAGTAGAGAGAAATAATACAAATTTTTAAAAGATTTGAGGAAGATTAAGCAGCTTGCCTATATTCTAAGACAAGTTGATCATTCAAAAATCTTTTTGTATATACTCTGCCTAGGCACACATGATCAACTGATCTTTTTTGTTTGGTCTCAGTTAATTCAATTTTATACTGATTTATTAAGACATATTAGAGCAAATAAAAAGGAGCAAGTTCTTCTGAGAGGACAGTTGGTATTTTCAGGTCTGAGTAAATGCCCCCTAAGTCCAAAACAGTAAATTTCAAAAGTTAGTTGAACCCACATTACATATTGAAAATACCAGCAATGAGCTTCACAGGCAGATGAAAAGGGTCACTGGGCACATTGTCCGTTTGATGTTCAGCGTGTGTGTGTGTGTGTGTGTGTGTGTGTGTGTGTGTGTGTGTGTGTGTGTGGTGTGTACTGGTCACATGCCCGTGCGCACACGTGGAGATCAGGGGGGGGGGGCATCAAGCATCCTGCTCTATTGCTCTTCCTCCCTTGAGACAGTATCTCTCACCAAGGCTAGAACTAGGTTGGCAGTCAGCGAGTCCCCGCCATCTTCCTGTCCTGTCCTACCCACATAACACTGGAGTGACAGATGTGCTCAGTTATTCTAGCTCTTTAAGAACATTGTTTATATTATTATTTAAATTACATGGTCATGTTTGTTTGTGGGTATGTACACTTAGTGCAGGTGCCTGAAAAAGCCAGAGGTATAAGATGCCCTGCAGCTGGAGTTAAGATAGTTGTAAGTCCCTGATTCAGGAATGCAGATCCTCTGGAAGAGCAGTACATGCTTTCGAGCTATGCTTCATCTCTCTAGCCCACATTCCGAAAGCATGGGCGCTAAGGATGCAAACACAGGCTCTCATGTTTGCCTAAGTGCTCCTATATACTGAGCCAGCTGCTCAGCTCTCATGGGCGCCCATCATTTTAATTACTATGCCTTTGGTCACCTAACATACACTACTATAGATCTGGGCATATAATGAGAGACTTTTAAGCCTGGGCTCCCTGGACCTTCAGAGGGGTGTGTGTATGTGTGTGTGTGTGTGTGTGTGTATGTGTGTCAATGGGAGTGTGTGTGTCTCTATACACATATCATTTCGTTAAGCAACACTGTAGCTTAATTGCATTCTCAAGAGGTATTTGATTTCTATAATAGATTTGTAAACAAAGTCTATAAAATGAGAATGAAAGTAAACTAATAATTAAAATGTGGAGTGACAGTAGCTATTTTAGATACATGGAAGGTATATGTAAGGACAATAGATGCAGATGAAAAACAATTCTGTCTCGGTGACGGGAAGCCAGAGGGATGACAATTTCTGAAGGTACCATGTCCAGCTAGTCTAGTATTTCACTAAATGCAGAGGAGCTGAAATAGACTTTCATTCATTCCTTTCCAGGAATATACAGTAAGAGTTATGGTTTCCTTATTAATACCCACACTTATCTGAGAGCATGGGAGGTATGCACTCCATAATACATCAGTTCTCATACAGTGTAAACAACTTAGAGAGAATTGTCCTCTAAGATAATAGCAAGGCCCCAAGGCCCATGTATTCTTGCTCTTATTTCTGGGCTAGAAGTCCCACCTCGTCTCCACGCTTGTGATCTCTCCATTATTCTCGGTCATCTGTCACTGTGGGGTCCAGATGGCAGGCGACAGAACTTGTCACAGAAGGCCCCTGGGGACAGGGGTATTAGGCCTCTCTGTGCTTCAAAAGCTGAGGACTTGGGCTTGCCTCCTTTTAGGGCCTTCTGAGAGGTGAGAGCCAACACCCATCCATCTTGCCTTATTTTTATTGTTTTATTGTTTTTCTTCCTTCCTTCCTTCCTTCCTTCCTTCCTTCCTTCCTTCCTTCCTTCTTTCCTTCCTCCCTCCCTCCCTCCCTCCCTCCCTCCCTCCCTCCCTCCCTCCCTCCCTTCTTTCTTTCTTTCTTTCTTTCTTTCTTTCTTTCTTTCTTTCTTTCTTTCTTTCTTTCTTTCTTTCTTTCTTTCTTTCTTTCTTTTGGATCCCACAGTCATAAGATCTATTTGATAGCATAGACCTATTAAGCTTGCCCTAATTAAAGCAAAACATAAAACACGGTGTTCTTCATTTGAGATCTTGAAAAGCATGTCATAATCTTATGTTCAAGACTGGTGGGAAGTGAAGTGACTCTTCAGTTTTAGCTAAGAAGTGAAGAGGTGATTATTTCTGGGCCAGCGATTTGGCTGAATGGTTAAGAGCTCTTTCTGAACCCAAGTTCAGGTTCCAGCAACCACACCAGGGGGCTATTATGGCCCCTCTAGCTCCAGGGATCTCATACTTCTGACTTCTATGAGAACCTGCACATATGACCTCACTCACATACACATGCATATACATAATGTATAATGTAAAATAAATCTTTAAACATTTTTAAAAATAATCAAAAGAAACAATTATTTGGGTCAGAGGCTAGGTCTGACTTTTTACAATCACTTTAAAAGTGAAGAAACAAAGAGAAGCAGGATGAAACCGGATCCATGCAGCCTGGATGCAAGCCCTCAAGTTAATACACCATCAGAATAAGATGATAAAAAAGTGTACGTCCCACAAACTCAGGACCTGCAGTAGTAATTCCGTACTTTAAAATCTCTCTCAACAAAACCAAAAAAAACCCCCAAAAAAACAAAAAAACAAAAATAAAACAACAAAAAAACCAAAAAACCACCAAAAACAGATATAAAAAACCTCCTCCTCAATGATCTCTCGGATCTTATGCTTCATGTCTGGGTCCTTCACCACCACAAAGGTCCAAGGCTCTGTGTGGGCCCCACTTGGAGCTGTTCCTAATGCCCATTAAAATGAAGTCACCGTAAGACTGAAGAGCAGCAGAGAACTGCCCACTAAGGGGAAAGACAATAGCAAATATTGTGGTGATCTGTGCCGGTAATCCCGTCAGGATGAGACAGGGGGATCTCAAGTTCAAGTAAGACCTTGAAAGCTATAGAGCAGTGATTGTTTTCAACCTGTGGGTCGAGACCCTCACAGTGGCCACATATCAAATATCCTGCAGCTCAGATATCTACATTATGACTCATAACAGTAACAAAATTGCAGTTATAAATAGTAAAGAAAATAAATTTCTGGTTGTCGGTGACCACAGCATGAGGAACTGTATTAAAGGGTCTCAGCATTAGAAAGATCGAGAACCATTACTATGGGATGAGGAAGAAAAGGAGGCAAAGGGAGAAGAGAAATTTACCATAATTTAAACACACACACACACACACCACACACCATGCACACACACACACACACTCTCTCTCACACACACACCACATCATACACACTCACACCACACCATACACACACATACCACATACCATACACACACACACCATACACACACACACCACATACCATACACACACTCTCTCTCACACACACACACCACACACCATGCACACACACACTCTCACACACACACCACACACCATGTACACACTCATACACACTCTCTCTCACACACACCACACCATACACACTCACACTACACACCATGCACACACACACCACACCATACACACTCACACCACACCATACACACACATACCACACACCATACACACACACACCATACACACACACCACATACCATACACACACTCTCTCTCTCACACACACACCACACACCATGCACACACACACTCTCACACACACACCACACACCATGCACACACACACTCTCTCTCACACACACACACACCACACACCATGCACACACACACACACCACACCATATACACTCACACCACACCATACACACACATACCACACACCATACACACACACCATACACACACACCACACACCATGCACACACTCATACACACTCTCTCTCTCACACACACACCACACCATACACACTCACACTACACACCAATCACACACACACACCATACACACACTCATACACACTCTCTCTCACACACACACCACACCATACACACTCACACTACACACCATACACACACATACACCATACACACACACCACATACCATATACACACTCTCTCTCATACACACACCACACACCATTCACACACTCACACACACTCTCTCTCACACACACACCACACACCATACATGCACACTATACCATACACACACACGCACCACATACCATACACACTCACCACACCATGCACACACACACTTTCTCTCTCTCACACACACACACTCACAGACACACACACACTCTCTCTGTCACACACACATACACACACACACACACACACACAAGACAGGGGTTAGTGATTGTTGACACTTAGGTAAAAGATACAACTATCTAAGGTATTTGTATTCTTGGCTGAACCAAAATATTCTTGATGCCTTTTTGACTAGAGACCAATCTCAGTGGGTGTAACAACCCCCTTCCCCCAAGAGCTTAAATGTGGCCTAGGAATAGGACAACAGTAAAGACAGTCACAAGACAGTCACAGCAAAGACAGTCACAGGGGTGTAGCATCATAGTTCTTAGTCCCCCCCCCCCCCCCCATGGAGCTATGAATGGACATTTAAAGTGATTTATCCTGCTTCAGTTTACTTTCCAAATCCACATAAGGAAACCTTGCTACTTTGATAACTAAGCCCATTACTCTATTAGAATGTCGCTGAGTTTGTTTCCTGGAAGATAAATAGAGAAATGTGAATTGAGTGTGGAGGAAGGGGCCTGATTCAATGGGGAGAGAGAGGTTTCTTCTGCAATGTATACTAAGCTATCCAGGATTTTTAGTTTTAAACAAAAGTTCATACAATGTGTTGGCTTCAGAAGTTTTAAACTGTCATCACATCTATTTTCCAGATAGATAGATAGATAGATAGATAGATAGATAGATAGATAGATAGATAGATAGATAAATGGATAAATAAATAAGAGTCAAAATGTAGCAAGAGAAAATCCACATCTCTGAGCATCGCTAGCAGTGGGACAGCCTGCATAAGCAAACACACCTCTTCTGCTCTGTTCGCACATTTGGACATATGCTGCTCCAATGCTGTCACAGCATTAGGAAAGCTGACATTCTCCAAGCTTAGCATGCGAATTACCAACCTGCTGCTTTGATGACATTGTCAATGACTTCCATTGGGACTTGCTCACTGCTGATAAACCTGACAGAGCGTCTCTTATTGAGGAGTTCATAGAATTCCTGAGACCTCCTCTTCATTTCCTGCTCTGGATATCGGGTGTGAGAAAACGGGATGTGCTCCACACTCTCCTCTGACTCTTGCCATTCGTCAGCATCTGCTGGTAAGACACAGAAACAGAGCAAATTCAGTTACCTCTCTAATTGTAACATCACTGGGCTAAAGGAAGAAATTTCCTGAAGTCTATATGGTTATATAATGTCAAAATAATCAATCAGACTTTTTTAAAAGGAAAATTAAAAAATAAACAGACAATAACGATTTAAAGAATTTTGATTTAACTATAGCCATCCTTCAAATTCTAGACATGTTATAAATCAAAGTAAAGAAGATTTTTTTTTTTTTTTTTTGCGTAAAATAAAAACAACAAGTGGAAGTTTCTCTTAAGTAGTAGAGTAGGTTATTTAATACAGTTTCCCAAACGGGTCACTAAATAAGGTGGTTTTTATCTTTGTTTAAGCATTAGGCTGGTAACATAGTAAAAAATTCCAAAGCCAAAATGAAGGGGAAACATGAACCTGGAGAGCTGAGTGCAGAGGTGTCTTTACTGCTCACACCTGCCAGTTCCTACAGGTCTGCTTTCCATTTGCTGATTCTCGGGCATGAAGGACAGCCAAAACCAAAGTCACACTATGCATACGACCAGAAGCTCAATCAGCCCAGACCATCAAGTTACATCCTTTGGGGAAGTGTGACTTGCAAGTAAGTCATCTTTTAGGGGCCTATGACATCCTCTGATGCCCCAGTTGTCTAGCAGAAGCAAATGGCAGTATGTAAAGAATTTTAGGAAAATTCCCAATAACTCATCAATTCAATCCTGCACACAGGGGAACAAAATCTTGAGCAAGAATTAGTAAAATCAATGTCTGACACTGAAGTCAGGTGTCTCTATGCTCCAAGAATACACAGGCTCAAAAGAGCAAATAGCTATGACTCTGTTTCGAGACGCAAACAGGATAGACTTATATAAATCTCTAGAGTATTGCTGAAGGAAAAATTAGTGACATAGACAGGACATCGGAAAAATAAGAGGATTATTTAGATTAAGTTGGACTAAATAAAAGATAAGCGGAAGGTTAAGGGGGGGGGGAGACTAAAAAGCAAAAGACAGAAAACACAGAAAAAAATCAGGAAAAGCCAGAGCCAGTTTCTCTAGGGCCGTGAAGTAAAGAAAGAAATGAACTTCAGAGTTAAAGTGGCTTCGGTAGGATGGGAATAACAGCAAAGGGCAGACCCACATCTAAAGGCCTTTAGGGCCAATCCCACAGGCTCACATGGTGGCAGGAAAGAACAAACTCCTCAGACTGTCTTCTGACTTACGTGCATGCATGACACGGCACGCACATGCCTGTGTGTGTGCACACACGTGCAAAACATCAGAAGCAAAATTACAGTTATGAATTTAATTTTGTGGTGGTGGGGGGGGTCACTTTAACACAAGGAACTGTATTAAAGAGTCACAGGATTAGGAAGGTTGAGAACCACTGAATTCAAAGAAAATAAGTGTGATGAAAAGTCATCACATATACCTAGTTATCAATCAATTCGAAACAACCCTGGGAGTTGCAGGGTGTCCATACACATTTCCCACAACAGTGACAATTCGTACAAGCAATAGGCAGCCCAGGAGCATAACTCGATTCCAAGTCCAAGGTAGCTCTCCTGATGTAGCACCATGGATAAGGAGCTGCACAAGGCTTCTCAGTGTTAGCTGTAATCTGACCAAGGCAAACAGAGACACCTCATTACATCCAATTGTATTGTCTCAAGTGACTCTCCCAGGCTGTGCACTATGTGTATCCTGCAGCCTCTTCCGGGGCAGAAAGGCCTCAGTCTGTCTGGGGAATGGGGACTGAGATAGCACAGAGGGTCCAACCTAGGAAAGAGTTCAGCAAACTTGTGCAGAGACCACAGTGGGGAGTTAGCTTGCACCTCTAAAAACAAACATCTCCGCTTCTCTCTGCTCTTGAACTCCTGACTGCTCCCAAGAATGTGGCCTTGGAAGGGAAGAAAAATCTCTGAAATTCTGTTTCCATGCCTCCTTTGTTCTAGGAGCCCAAGGGAGCAGCTGCCCAGCAAATGACTCTTTGCCTGGATGCTGGGAACAGAGCACCAGAGTCCTACCTGCCTCGGTGGGTGTAAATACAGGATTAATATTTATTTGAATGTAAATTAGCGATCAGATGATCTAAGCAATGAACATTCTAATCTCTCAAGAAGGCAGGATCAAAATCTCAGCAGCCCCTCTTGAACAGGGCTGGCCATACCCCCTTCAGGAGCCCCGGACCTTTTGACCTTATCAGCTGACACCTGAATCCCACCACAGGTACCCTACTAAAATCTCAGCCCTCTATGATGGGGGATAATGGCAATGCCTATCTCATTGTATTACCATGAACACAATGATGAAGTAGCCTACTCCACATATGACGTGACACCAGCTGTCTCCACTGTGCTATGTGAGAGTGTGCTGTGGTTCCTGAGTCCCTTTGCTCATGACATACTCTTTCTGTAGTACATCTCTCTACCACATTTCTCTTATCTTTGGGTGTCTCCCAAGTTCTGCCTTCAGCCTTCTTTCCCACAGGACCCATGTGATGAAGTCATTAGTGACTCTGAGTGCCACCTCAAATGGGTACCATTCTGGCCAGATTCTCCCTGCTAACATCACGAATATGTTAAGTCCAGCACACCTTCACATCACCCCCTAAACGGGATCTTCCTCCCTCATTCACTGATGGCAGAGTCTGGACCACTCTCTTCATCTTCTGCAACAGCTAAAGCCTAATACTCTTCACTGTAACTCAGGCATCCACGGCCCTCCCACCATTCCTCACCAAGATGTTAAATAGTCATCTGTGTTAAGGGAAGTCCTTCCCAAGTAGGACCAGACAGTCCCTATTTACATTGTCTGACTTAGAAGTTTTGAACTTTACCGTGTCACAAAAGCACAGCCATATAACTATCCTGTTTCACTCCCAGTGGAGCATTAGATAAACCTCATGAGGCTCAGTGTTTGATTGCAAGGGAGATGCTGTATTAGATGCTCTGCCTCACTCTAAGCTTCTACGCATGCTCACTGGTGGCTGGCTAAGCTGTGGAGTCTGGCAGGCTAGGTGTGACAAGCACATTTTCAATTTACAATATTCTTAACTTGCCACAGGCTTTTCAGAATATAACCCCATTGCATATCAATACATGTCTGTGTAGCTGCTATTCTGAATAGGGTGTTCTTCAACACGTGATGCTAAGAAGTAGTCCTCTTAAGATACTATATGGATTGGTTCTTGTGTGCGTGGGCATGCACCCACATGCCCCCTCCTCCCACAGCAGCCTGGAGGAAGTGAAGTTTCACAGAAAATTAAACAGCTTCTTCCAAAGAGAATTTACTTTTTTACATCCAGCTCAGGCAAGATGTCTCAAAGGTTCTTTGAAATAATCCTTTTATGCACTGTGAAGATGTGTTACTGTCACCATTAATAAAGAGCTGACTGGCCAATAACCAGGCAGTAGGAGATTAGGTTGGAGAGCCAAACTAAGAGGACATTGGAAAGAAGATGGGTAGAATCAGGAGGAGATACAGAGAGAAGCAAGATGAATGTGCCATGCTAAATATGGTACCACCACATGGTAGAGCATAGATAAGAAATGTGGGTTAATTTAGGTTATTACACCTAGTTAGTAACAAGCCTATGCTATCAGCCAATCATTTTTAATGAATATTAAGTGTGGTTATTTTGAGAGTTGATTGGCAGAACAAAATTGACTGATAGGACAGGAAACTCCACCTACATAAATGTAGACTGCTCAAAACTCTACAAGAATCCTCTTTTCTCCCTGACTCTATCATGTCTCTTTAGTGCCAGCCATTGCTAACCTTCTCTTTCCCACCTCCTCACCTGTATATCCACCCCTCTTCTTGGACACTTTCCCAAGCATTAGACTACAGCTGTAGGTTTTCTGCTTCTCCTATGACATCCCCATTCCCTGCTGCTCACACCAGCTCACCCTCCTGATCAGTGTTGCCCTTTCCCAAAGACCCAGCATGTCCCCAAGCCTTCCCTAAATACTAGTCCATACTGCGTGTCACTTTCCTGCTTTTGCTTGCTGAACATGGAAGTTACTCTTGTCTCTTAACCCACAGGGCCTGGCACAATAAAAAGTAGCTAATGCCTAGATATGCCACTTTCTTAGTTTCAACATTCCTATTCGAAACCTGGCTATGCTCACTGCCACTCTATACAATAACCCTCCCCTTCTCCCTATCCAGAGGGAGAGACTGTATTCACCAGAGAAAGGCCTGAGCTGGAAGAGACCTAAGCCTCCATTGCTTTGGACTGAGTAGGGGCTGGTACTGCCAAGTGATCTGAGGGAGGACCCCTCTTTGCCACATTCTGCTTTCACAGCAGGATAGATGGTTCAACTCCATAGCTTTCTTTCCAATAGCTGGAGCATCAGTGTACAGGCCACAAGCACTTTAGGGTGAAGCCCCGGTGTGCAAACTGCAATGGGAGTGTTACCTTCTTCCACTTGGAGGGGATCAGTGCTGTCTTTCAAGTCTTCATCCACCCAGGGGCGACCTTGAGCCTTCTCCTCCTTTCTTTCCGGCTTTCCATCAGCATTTTTAAAGACCCACACAATCAAAATGCAGACAACTGTTACCAACACGGGAGTGAGGAGAAACATGGTCTGAAGTCTGACCCGGAAGGTCTGCACATTCCTACACCGGCATTTATACGGAGATGAAAACAGGGAATGCTGGGAGTGGAATCCAGAAGAGGGAGGAGTGCCCAGAAAGGAGCAAAGTACACACTCTCAAAACTCCCTGACGACTTTGCAAAGCAGCAAAAGTCAGAGTTCGGTGCATGTGAGTTTGGCCCTGCTCCATTGCATGCGTTTTAAAAAACTGTACAGTTTTGCTCAACATATTCCCAGATGTTAATCACCCTGGGGAACGTTATCCACTGGAATATGCCAGATCTTGCTGGCGTGGTTAAAAGTCATTTGACCCTTCTCCTATTTAACTCTCCCCGAGAGTGTCTCCAATCTTAATGAAGCTAGGAAGTGCAGATTTATAAATATATACTCTGACGTCCTGAAAGAGGCTGTCAAAATGCATTTTGAACTGCATGTGTATGAGGTACTGCCCCCGGGATTGATTTTTTTTTTTTTTAACAGCACCCATGCCAACATATGCAGAAAGAAAGGCTCACATTTTATGCTAAAAAAAAAAAAAATTATCTGGAAAAAGTGATGCAAAAAGTTAAAAGTGACCATATCTAAACTTGAAGGTGTTTCTGATTGCCTTTTTGTTTCTGTCTGTGTCTTAGTTTTTAATCTTTGCCCATGTCTTGACTGTTCAGGCTGCCTTAACAAAAATGTCATTGACTCAGTGACTTAAAAAACAAAGCCGTGTGTCTCACAGTTCTAGAGATCCAGGAAGCCCAAGCCCCGGGTACCAGCATATTTTCTTCTTCCTAGCTTGTATGAGGTTGACTTCTCCCCATTGGCCTCACACTTGGGGGGTGGGGAGGAGAGCTGTTACCCACTGAAAGCTTACCTACATACTAAATCTTGGATGCTTCACAAAAACATTGTACCATCGATCATACGATTTCTCCCATTTTCAACTAAATGAATGAGGCACATGTAGGTCAAATAACATGCCAAAGGCCAGTAGAAGACAAGCAGACCATAAATAGTTCCTGTCTATTTGCCCAGAAGGAGCCCATGTTGTAGTGGGATTATGTTACATTGTAAATAATTGTCCTGCCTATTGGTTTAATAAAAAAAAATTCTGATTGGCTGAAGGCTTTCAGGAAGTATGGACGGGGCTACCAGACTATGAAAACTCTGGGAACAGGAAGAACAGAGCAGAGAAGCCAGAGAGACACAGTGAAATTACCATAGAGACACCATGGAGTCACCACAATGAGATGCCACCATGATGAGATGTCAGCAGACACAGAGGAAAGAAGCTGAAATGCTGCTCTGAGAAAAGGTACCAAGCCACATGGCTGAACAGGAAAAGAATCATGGGTTAGTTTAAGAGTAAAGAATTAGCAAGTTATAAACCTGGGCCTTAGGTCAAGCAGCATAAAATTAATACAAGACTTTGTGTGATTCTTTGGGACTGCTGGTCCAGATCTTGAGGCAAGGTGGGGCCAGGAATCATCTGCTACACCATGTTGTTACTTCTGTGGAGCAGACTAGAATCTTAGTTCAGTGCTGAACCTGGCTGAACCTGCCTGGGTCACTGTGGGAAGTCGGGGACATGTATTGTGGAATATTATTTTAAGTAGGCAAAGATGTGGAGCAGTTGTTTATCTTGTGAAGTATTGCTTTAGCTATGTGAAGGGGTGTTACATTTGTTTCTGCTCCTTTGTTAATGGTGGAAAGATGTGCTACATTTGTTTGTGTTGCATTTAATTGTATAAAGGTGTGTTACATTTGTTTCACTATGCCTGCCTAAGGCACCTGATCTGATAAAAGCTGAACTGTCGTCAATAGCTAGGCCGGGAGAAGGAAGACTAAAGAGGGACAAGCCACCAGACAGACAGAAACCAATAAAACATGTAAACAGAAAGAAACGTAAAAGCCCCAGGGCAAAATGTAGATGAAGAGAAACAAGTTAATTTAAATTAAAAGAGCTTAGTGAAATAAGTATAAGGCCAAGCATCCATAACTAATATTAAGTCTCCATGTCATGATTTCCGAGCTGGTTAATGGCCCAAAAGAAGCTTACTACAAACATGGGTTTTTTAGGAAAGGAGGCATTGGTTCCTGATTATCCAAACTCTTGCTCTGCTCTGAGAGTTACAGAAAAGAGTTTAAAATCATATGCATTCAAAGGGCAATTGGCTTAGTGGCTGTATCAGCAGGAGGGTGAGCAGAGCAGAGTGGAGATCAGCCAAGGCAGAAAATGACCTCCAGAGGGGAGAAGTTAGGACTCCAGTGTTTGAAATCCACATACCTTCCTGTCCCAGAGCACCTGCAGGTTTCAGTGGGAGGGGTCTACCCCACACTGTGTACCCCTTGCCCTGTGAATTCCTTCAATTTTCACCTGAGCTGGGCCCAGTGGACTTCACTGTCCTCTAAACCTAAAGCCTTCTCTGGCCAGGCTTCTAGCTCATATGTCAGTATCGGACAAAGCTTCAGGACCACTGTAACACACACTTATGCTAGAACAGTGTGGCTTCCCTTGAGGAACAGAACCTGTGGAACACAGTTCCTCATGCTGTGGTGGCCCCCAACCTCAAAATTATTTTGTTGCTATTTTATAACTGTAATTTTGCTTGTATGAACTGCAATGTAAAGTAAGTATCTGTGTTTTCTGATGGTCTTAGGTGACTCCATGAAAGGATCATTCCATTCTCCCAAAGAGGTCATGACCCACAGGTTGAGAACCCTGCTCTAAAACATCCTGGAATGTTTAATTTCTGCACTTCTCCAGTGAAGAACAGGAAGTTGAAGTGAAGAAAGGGGGTGCTGAAGAAAGGTTCAGGAGATGGCACTAGGTGTTTTCACCCCCATTCACCATGGCTCTTCATCACTGTAGACTGATCATCAGTTTTAATTGATCATTTGGGAGCCTGCAGCCACCTTGTGGACCGCACCAGGAATAGTATTATTTAGAAGACACACTTCCTCCCAAACAAATATGGTGCTGATGTTAAATTTGTAACATCTGCCTATGTTCCTGCTTCCTAAAGTCCCAGTGTGTGTTTGCAGAAGGAAACAGGATGCTATAGGGAAGGGGCTGCTCGGGGCACTGAGTGAGCCAACAGAATTCACACATTCAAACTGTTATCTTAGTTGAGAGCCAGTACTTATAGCAACTGTGATGGAAATTGTTCAAGGAAAAGTTGGAAACCAGTGAACTGAACTCTGTGATCTGATCTCAGACCAAATGAGAAGTCAGAGAGACACGGGGAGCTTATAAGAACATTTAAGTGAGTTGCTCAGACTTATCTTACCTTATCATAACCACCTTCACTAATTCTATCCCACCCAAGGACATGTTTCCGCCTGACTCTCACTGGGCTGCCTCATACCCACACCCATTGCGTCTGTGTGCCAATGATGGTTAAGTTAGGTAGATCTTCCTCTGTGTGCAGAATTTAATAAGTCCACAGGATGAGATATTTTAAACTCCATTCTCTGAAAAGAGCACAGAAAATAAAGAGCTATGTGACATGGCCTACACAGAAGACAAGTTAGGCCAGGGGTCCCAAAGTGAGACTTCAGGCCATTACAGCAGCATCCCCTTGGGGGTAGGTGTTAGATATGCTAATTCCAGGCCTCATCCTAGGCCACTGACACAGACACCCAGGGCAGGGCTCAGCAGTCTGGTTTCCACAAGCCCCCAAAGTGACTTTAGAGATGGCTAAAGTCTGGGAAAGGCTGTTAGAGGAAAGACACTCAACACTGACTTTACCCCAAATTCAGATCCCCTAGACTGAATCCCCCACCCCATCCTGTCATCCAAAGAAGCAGAGTATCCTACGGTTAAATGTATCCTGAAACATTTTCCTGCTGTGCCTTTCAGCGGGGTCCTCAATGTCTTAGAGACAACAAAATACCAATAAGCTTCAATTTAGAGTCTTAAGAATGAAAGTAAGTTTTCTTAAATTATATCAAGATGACAAATCAGGAGGCAACAAAGAATTGAGGAAGCAAATGGTGCCTTCTCCTGTAGCTTTCCCATGAGCATTTGCAGTTCGGATAACAACTGGGTGGGATCTCACCATTGAGTAATGGTGTCAAACCCCAGGGAATCACGGTGCAATCAAAGGTTACACCAGATCCCTCTTCAAGAAAACCACACATTCAAATCCATACTCAGTCTGCCTCCTTATTTTTTCCCATAAGGGGGAAAGTGTTAGCTTTCATAGGCTTGATGTATATTTTTTTAGTTCAGTGGACTTCTACGTGCCCCAGGTCTGGAGGCCCCAACAGCAGACTCTGGATTATAAACATCATAGAAATTGTGGGTCTCAGAGAGCTGGGGACATGTATCCGAACATCATGACTGTCTTTGCTTCTAAGGGAATAATTCTGA